>BQNB010101941.1:0-24360 GCA_026074375.1 Tanacetum coccineum
CTTGTGTTATTGATCTGAGAAGTAACACGCCCCGGACCCATATTCCGCTGCGACCCAATTTGGGGGTGTTACAAAAACCATTGACTGAACCTCTGTTTCAGCATTCGTTTTCCCTGATTCTTCTTCATGTGGCTTTTCCACAAAAAACTGATCAGTAAAGCTTCTTTATCAAGGTTTTGGAGAGAGGACAGGTTCTCGTAGAGCTTGCAGGTTCATCAGGTATCACCTGATCTTCAGTTGGCAGTTTGATATTCTCCTGAACATTAAGGTAAGCAGTTGTGGTAAACTCCTCATCCATTTGCTCAGGTTTCTGCTGAGTTGAAGCATCAGAGGTCCCTAAGTCCACGCGTTCAAGGTTTGGTCCAGCATGAACCACATGACTTGTTTAAAGTTGAGACTCTGCAGCAGTAACAGGGTTTGCTCTAGCATGGCCTTCATCTTGTTCACCAGGGTTTGGTCCAGCCTGTCCTTCATCTTGTATATCAGGGTTTGGTCTAGCCTGGCCTTCTTGATTTCCAGCATTGATCTTAGACGCATCCTCATCAGATTCTGTTTCACTGTCAGTCAGATTTAGTTCCACATCCATAGAAGGTGACTCAGCATGTGCAAAGGACTCAATGGGCATAGGAGGGCGCCTCTGAAAGATGAATTTATCTGCAGACTCTTCTTCTGTGAAGTTTGAAGGGTAAGTAGATCTTGAGCAACTTGTTCTTCAACGACTTTCTCTTTTCCCTTTCCTTGTACCTCTGGAAGCGGTTGAATTCTCCCTGACTCAGGTTCCCTGATTACTACCAGACGAGCTGGTCCTTATGTTTGTGCCCCTTGTTCCATTAGACTTAGCTCTAGAGTCTTTTGAAGGTTTGCATCTTCCTCATTGTAGGCAGGTTCCTCAACCGGAACACCTTTATCACTAGGTTCATCAACCTTATATCTCTTTGCTGGTGAGGGTTCATCAAGAGTTTCCTTAACCAGTTTATGTTTCTTTTCTGAGACCACTTTTGATGGTTGAGTAGGTGCTGGTTTGGGTTTAGGTGGTTGAGTAGCGGTGGGCTTTGGTGCCTTGTCACCAGCGGGTATAGTAGCCTTTGCAGCCTTGGGTTTAGTGACCTTAGTAGCTTCAGAAGACTCTCTTGCTCCCCCTTCTCAGCTTTGCCACGTTCTTCATCTAGAAATTGTTGATACTTGGCAACATGCTCTTGGTAGTCACCGTAGTAGGTGATCCTTTAATCTCATCAGTGAGTAGAGAATCAGGTATCGGCATGCCAAATATTTCTCTACCATCCTTTCTAACAAATCTGAGAGTATACAGAATGCTTTCCTCGTGTGAGTAGTGAAGAGGCAAACCAGTCCTTGGATGAATGTTGCGCTTGGTTCTCAGATGATGGATGATCAGTTTGGTGAACCTGACACTTGGAATAAGAAGATGAGCGGTCTTTTTTTTCCTCGTGCAACCGTAGCAAGATTCTTCCTGTCAGTAAGAAACGTTTGTATGGATTGAACAAACTCTTCCCAAATTCTTTCAGCGTAGTCGATGTTGGAGCGATGAATGATACCCCGAAGTATCTGAAACACTGGATGTCTTGTTCTGTCAAATCCAGCAGTTTTGCCTGTAAGGCACATGTTGATCATAGACAAGATGGCTCTCCATGGTTGATAGAGAGCGTTAACAGACATTGTTGATACGTTCTTGAGAGTGCTGGGGTATCCTAAAGTATTGACATACTCGATAACAGTATCACTCGATGGTGGAGCCACAAAGGGGTTCTTATTATTGGCTGGAGTTATATTGAGAGCATCTCTGAGAATGTCTTTATGAAGATTGAACCATTGCTCATCCAGCTGACAAATGTACAACCCAGTAGATGAGTTAAAGCACATAGTGTCCCAAAACTGCTGAATGTAGATAGCTGGAATCGTAGTGGATGCCGTGAAGGCCCTGAAGAAGTTGGTGTTCTTTAGTAAGGCCACAACAATTAGGAAGATCGGATTCCTCTGAGGCTTGTGTACATCGAGTACGCTGTTGCTCTTGCCGATGGGCACCCACTTGCTTAACGGCAATATCTGATCATCTGTTCTGGTAGGTGGTGCAACAGCAGGAGCTTGTTCTACGAGAATGTTCAAGTCAGCCATTATATCTGCACACATAGATCCAACAGCAGGACATACATACAGATATATGATGTTAGATGGGAGCAATTGCTCAAAGTGATGTCAACCTTGGAATAAGTTGACCCAAAGATATTTGACAAATCGCTAAACCAATCTAATGACAACTCGCTAAATGATTCAAAGAATGATCCTCAAGTCGCTACACCTAACTCGCTAAATCATGATATAATAAACACTTAACTCGCTACCAAATTGGAAAATTTTGAAATAGAGGGTTAATTATTATAATAAATAAAACTTTCTTTAACTCGCTAAGAAGTAGCGAGTTACCTGCACACATTTAAATAATAGAGAATATTCAATTCGCCAATGATAACTCGCTAAAGGCAACTCGCTATGAATATTCTTAATAAAATATTAACTCGCTATTAAATTTATAAAATTTGAAATGGCGAGTTGAATATTTTACCAAAAATATAAATCTTCATCAACTCGCTACAGATTAGCGAGTTGCCTGTTCATGAAAATATAATATTCATAACTCGCTAACAGGCATTACAACTCGCTACTAAGCATCAACATTAACTCGCTACAAAGAAAAAGACACTCAACTCGCTACATAGAATCATCACAACTCGCTACATAGCACATATGCAATTCGCTAAGGCTTATAATCACACAACCAGCAAATAAGTTTCAATGAAGCACAGAATTAACATCTGTAGACTACTTTATCAACCTCTTAGCAACATTCAGTAACACTAACCAACAATAAACAACGATTTTGACTACCAATAGTCAACTATATACACGAAAATCATCAACATTATAGAATGATGCAAGGGGGCAATTCAGGCACTAACAAGGCATCATTTATACTTTCTTAACACATCCCAGCAGTTAGATCATCAAACCAAACACAAACCAAGATTTAGATGATAAACTTAGTTGAAATCATTGATTTATGGCGATTTAATGTGATTAAGGCTACCATGTTTTAGATTAAAGATGTTTACATGACAGAGTTCAAAAAAACAACAAGTACCTTTACAAGATAAGCCACTGAAATTGAAAATTAATGAAGCGCTCAACCTAGCGAGTTGCGTGAGATATTTTTTTAAGAGAGAAAGTTTGACTAGATATTTTGAAGGTTTGACCGAATATAACTCGCTGACACTTATATACCTTAAAGGTTTTACCATTTGGCATATTTGGTCCTTAAACTTTATAAGACCTTCTCTTTCAGGTAAAGAGTACTAATAGGTTAGAACAAGTTTCAAAAATAGCACAAATGGACCTTATAGTTATACAAGCCTAGGAAACATTTAGCAAATTGCACATAAGTCCATAAATTCACAAATTATTGACACATTTGTCCCTTTGAGGTAAACTAAATTTAACTGCCCTTCAATTTATAAACCCGATCATTACAAAACCTTTTCCCAATTAATTATTTGATGAGTAAAAATGTCCGTTAGATGTCATAAATTTGAAATCACTCTCCCCCTTTATCAAAGACCCGTTTTCTATTGAAAGAGCTGTAGTCATTGATTGAGTGTCAAATTTTAAAAAATTCAAGTCCAATAAATTTTCAAACAACACTTTTCCACCGCGAGTAACACAAATAATTTTATGAAGAATCATAGAACGAAATCCATTTGGTTATACAATAAAGAGACTTCTCTTCTAAATCAAGAAATAATGCACTGAAATGTACATTAAGTCGGAGTTGCATGGATATAAAGTAATTCATTCCCGGGAGAACTTAATCACCCGTTGTCAAGAACAGCCGTCTTTTTGGCGACATGCTTTCCTTAATTTGAAAAACAAGTTGCAGTCTGAAATAACTGCAAGCCATAAAGACATGTTTTGAAAATGTTTTATAACTTCCGTTCGTTTAGCTTCTTTTTAAAGACCATGTCATTAGTGAATGCATTGCTCGGTCCGTAAATGTTATCGACTAAACGGAAAAAGACTTCGTCCTGAAAAAACTATTTTTGTATTTTTTATTTTCTGATTGTAGGTTTATTGTAGATTATATGATTTTGTATTTTCTTTTAGATTTAGCTATATACTATTTACATAGGATATAGGAGGACCTTAGCATTACTCCTCTTCCCTCTTCCTGAAGACGTTCTAAGAGATTTAAAGAGACATTACTCTTATACCAAGATGGCGGGAGTTGTAGAATTGAACGCTCTCTTGGTAATGCTTGGGTGTTATATCGCTAAGCTGATAATCTGCTCGTCAATGAAGTACAATTTAACCACGCCTTTCTAACTTGCTCTTTTAAAATGTGTCGTAGTCAATGTGCTTGGAAATCGAGAGTGCTGGACATTTTTGCAGCAAAAGAGCAATGACACTGCGATTGTCACAATACAAGAGGAATCTTATTGAAGCACAAAGCCATAATTGTAAGCTGTTGGATCTCATCAAGTATCTGAACATATAACATTCCAGACATGGCAGTGTATTCAGCTTGTTGGTGATGATCGCAGTGCTCTTCTGTTTGTTTGATGATAGCTGACTAGTTTATCCCCAAGGAAACCGACACTCTTTTTTTTGTGAGTACTTCTTCGTGTGTCTGACAACCCTGCAGGGGTCCGCATTGCATGGCCGGTTTTAGTGCCTAGTGGTGTCATTTTAGGATACCAAAGACCCAATTAATGTTCCTTGAGATTACTCAAAAGACCCCGTTTTAAGTGCTTCAAGGATCTTTTTGGTAGGCAAAGCCTCGATTACCTAGCTATCAAATCTTGCATATAGCGAATACAAGTCGGGTTTGTGGCTCAGTGAGATACCTTAGAGAGCCGACCATACTACAAAATCAGTTCTGATCAACTAGATTCCTAAGGGGTCCTCATCCAGTTTAAGTCGATCCCCTATGGGATGTATTCAACCAGGGTCACACAGAATCCATCCCAAATTTCTGTAATATTTAAGAGCAAATTTTGTTTGATTAATAAAAATACCTCCGGGGGATTTTGCGAAAACTTGTAACCCCCTATGAAAAGGCATTTGCCCCATCATTGAACTATTGAAATTTTGACAACTCATCTCATCGAAAAATATGTCACATGCTTTAGGGTCGGTCGAGGCAAAAATAATATCATCTACATATATTTTTTGGTAAATGGTTGCACCGGCAAATATATTAACCAAAATAAACAGTTAAGTACAAATGGAATGTGGTTGAAGTACCACATTAACCTCAAGCTGCACACAGCTTGTTAAACAAGTGTTTATGACATGCCATAAACATAAAATAAGCATAGTAAAATACATAAACTAAACTAGACATAAACCAAGATGATAACATATAATCAAGCGAGCATCCCACAACCCAGCAGCAACACGATAGGAGCAATAGAGATCTAAGTAAGGCTGCCTCCTTAAAAAACCTTTCCAAAGAAAACCTAGAGGGAAAAACCTTGGACAAAGAAAAATATGTTTGCCTGTTTTCTGAGTGAAGAGTGTCAGATCAACTACACCCTTGGAAAATTTGTTGTCCAGAAGAAATCGTGACAAGGTATCATACCACGCCCGAGGAGCTTGCTTTAAACTGTACAAAGCCTTCTTTAGACGATAAACATGTGTCAGATGGTATGGATCAACGAAACCCTCTGGTTGACTAACATAGACTTCTTCCTTCAATTCGCCATTCAGAAATGATGTCTTTACATCCATTTGATAGATGGTCATGTTTTTACTGGCGGCATTGGCGATGAAGATACGAATAGCCTCGATATGTGCAACCGGTGCAAATGAATCTTCGAAATTAATACCCTCCTCTTGTCGATATCCCTTGGCCACCAACCTAGCCTTGTTCTTCAGAACATCACCGTACTCATCAAGTTTAACTTTTTAAATCCATTTGAGAGCAATAATCATGACACAGTCTAGTCGAGGTATTAATTCCTATACTTGAAGTCGATCAAATTCGTGAATCTCATCTTGCATAGCTTGAAACCAGCAATCTTCAGTTATTGCAGATTTGAAGTTCTTTGGTTCGACTTTTGACAGTATAGAGTTATACAAGCACCACAAGGCATCGGTTGCCAGTTGTTTTCTGGTAGATACCGGTTGAGAGGGATTGCCAATAATATTATCCAGCGGGTGATCTTTGCTTCATTTCCTGAGATGATGAAGTGTTTGAGAGACATAAGGATATTCTGCTGAACTAAGATCCCCGGATGATGATGCTTCATAACTAGGTTTCGGAGCAAATACATTTATGAATGGATGATTGTCAACAGGAGCAAAGGGATTGTCTTCCATAAGAGTAGATTCAGTTGCAACGCCTTGATGTAAACTTAGAGATTGTACTCCCAAAGATGGCGGTGAATGACTTGGAGAAGGTGCATCTTGATCAATGGTAGTAGATGAAGGTGTACCGGCTGAATTGACTGGGACTGAAACTGCTGGAGCAGGAGAGACCGATCTTTCAACACGAGGATGTTCCATGTATTCATTGAACATTGGTTGGAACGAAATCTCCAGTTCTTTATTTGTAGGGGGTATATAAGGTGCTGCAGGAACCAGAAATTAATGCCCTCCTCTTGTCGATATCCCTTGGCCACTAACCTAGCCTTGTTCTTTAGAACATCACCGTACTCATCAAGTTTAACTTTATAAATCCACTTGAGAGCAATAATCATGACATAGTCTAGTTGAGGTACTAATTCCCATACCTAAAGTCGAACAAATTCATGAATCTCATCTTGCATAGCTTGAAACCAGCAATCTTCAGTAATTGCAGATTTGAAGTTCTTTGGTTCGACTTTTGACAGTACAGAGTTATACAAGTATCATAAGGCATCGGTTTCCAGTTGTTTTCTGGTGGATACCGGCCGAGAGGGATTGCCAATAATATTATCCAGCGGGTGATCTTTGCTCCATTTCCTGAGATGATGAAGTGTTTGAGAGACATAAGGAGATTCTGCTGAACTAAGATCCCCTGATGATGATGCTTCAGAACTAGGTTCCAGAGCAAATACGTTTATGAAGGGATGATTGTCAACAAGAGCAAAGGGATTGTCTTTCATGAGAGCAGATTCAGCTGCAACGCCTTGATGTAAACTTGGATATTGTAATGCCGAAGATGATGGTGAATGACTTGGAGAAGGTGCATCTTGATCAATGGTAGTAGATGAAGGTGTACCGGCTGAATTGACTGGGACTAAAACTGCTGGAGCAGGAGAAACTGGTCTTTCAACACGAAGAGGTTCTATGTATTCATCGAACATTGGTTGGAATAAAATATCCAGTTCTTTATTTGTGGGGGGGTACATAAGGTGCTGCAGGAACCGGATTTGGTACGAGCCCTGAACTTATTTGTCCAAGCATCAGAAAAGTAGGAGCGGGCCCTGTACTGAGTTGCACAGGAGCCATATGCTCAGTCAGCTCATCGAATTAAATGTGAATAGTTTCCATAATTCGTCGGGTTCTTTTGTTGTAGATTCTATACCCTTTCCTGCTCGGAGCATAACCAATGAATATTCTAATATCAGCTGTTGGTTGTAATTTTCCAAGATCTTCGTTGTTATTTGTAGGGTAACAAAGAGAACCAAAGACACGGAAAAAGGTAAGATCAAGCTTCTTATCATGCACCAGCTCATATGGGGTTTTGTTATGACGAGTATGAATAAGGGATCTGTATTGGGTGTAACAAGTAGTAGCTACAACTTCTGCCTATAGAAACATCGAGGCCTTGGAGAAGATCAGCATTTTCCGAGCAGCCTCAATAAGAGTACGGTTCTGTCTTTCGACAACGTCATTCTACTGTGGAGTCCTCAGTACTGTCTTTTGGTGAAGAATGCCGACACGTTCACAATATTCAGTCAAATCTTTATTGACAAATTCGGTGCCATTATCGGTACAGATGTATCTAACAGTTTTGTTGAGACCGACTTGTATTTGCTTCAAAAAATTTAGGACGACCTCTGGGGTCTCATCTTTCGATCTCAAAAACTTAACCCAAGTAAACCGAGAGAAATCATCCATGATGACTAAGATGTATTTCTTCCCATTAATTGTTTGAACTTGCATCGGTCCACATAAATCCATATAAAGGGTATTAAGAACTTCCAAGTTGGTGTTTTTAGTTTTGGGTTTGTGGGTATGCTTTTTGCTCTTTTCTAGTTGACATGTACAGCACAAATGATCTTTCTCAAACTTCAATCTAGGTAAACCTCTGACTAAGTCCTTTCTTGCAAGGTCATTGATGGTACCGAAGTTCAAGTGGTTTAAACGACGATGCCATAACCATGATTTGTTCTTGGAGGCCTTAGACAACGAGCAAATAGGAGAGGACTTCATCATGTCTTCAACCAAGATAGAGTACAAATTAGAGCCGCTAGAACCCTTAATCAATTCAACACCATCCGTATCTCGAACATAACATGAATGTTTCCTGAATGCAACTTCTAGATCAGAGTCACAAAATTGTCCGACAGAGAACAGTTTGTGTCCTAGTCCTTCCATATAGTATACCCTAGAGATTATGCTGTCACCAATCACATAATCTCCATAACCCATAATAGCACCAAAGTGGCCATTCCCGAATCTAGCTGTCCCGATAAACTTTTTTATGAAATTCTTGACCCGTGAGTGATCCCCAGTCATATGTTTTAAACAACCTAAGTTCAAATACCAAAGGACGATCTGTACGACCTGCATTTAAAAACAAACGAAGATGGAGAGTTTGGAAAATTGGATCCCCAATTTTGGTTGGGTTCCTGTTGGTTAGCACAAGTAATGGCCTAATTCTCATTTTGCTTAGCAGGTGCTACTTTGGGTTTAGTAAGCCTAGTTAAAGGGCACTGTTCTGCTAAAGTGAATATTCTGCCCGTGGGTCTCCATTGATGACCAACACTGGTAAGCACTTTTCTTGTGAGTTTCCATACTTTCCTATCTTGCTTAGGTTTTTAAACTTGCTTAACTTTGTGCACAACTTTATGAATATGAAGAATAGAGTGGGATGCCTTAACAGATTGCAAATAATCAACCACACATACATCATGATTTACAGAAATTAAACATTTGTTACATGTTTGGCAAACAGAATCAGAATTCGAATTAATTACAGTACGCTTAGAGCTACTACTAGAATCAACACGATTCGTGGTTCTTAAGTTTGACTTATTTGTCCTAGGGTGTTCTTCTACTTTCTTCTTGTTAACACCTTTAGCTGGCAAGATCCTATTTTTCTTGGTATTGCTCCTAGGCTGTGATTCGGTAGCATTGGTGCAACAGTTTACTCCCGTAGAAGGAGGCACATGGACATTAGTCTTCTGAGTGTTCTATTTCTTTACATGTTTATGTGTGTTACTATTTGACGTGTCACATTGTTCATCAAAAGTAACTTGCTTTTTCCTAATTAGAGGGGTAGGAGCCTGCTTTTTATCTCGTTGGTTACAGGCTTTCGAAAAAGTGCTAATCGCATATTCTAATAGTTCCTAAGAGTGTTTAGTATAAAGGCAAGCAGATGAAAGTGATCTATCTAATGGTCTTTCAACCTTAGCTTCCTCTACTATCTCGTGAAGGCTTTCAACACTTTCCTTAAGATGCTTGAGATAATCTAGATGAACTTCCCTATTGTTACTAATGTTAGGGGGAATCGGTTCAAGATCTATAACATACCTATCGGGCGCAAGAACTCTTGGTTTAACAAAATCTATGGTGTTGCATTTCAAATTTTCATGTATTTGGGCTTTTAGATTCTCATTTTTAGTGGTTAAGGTAGTTGTCTGTTCTATATGCTTAGCACGCGTGATCTTAATAGAATCATACAATTCCTTGTAATGCTGCTTAACTTTTGCATTTTCTACCCTAAAAAGCTTATTTTGTTCTTGAAGGGTGGTAACTTTTTTAGTTAATTTGATGATCTAAAAATCTAAAGCCCTGAAATCAAGAGTACGGTTTGCTTCACTACGGGTCTCTTTCAATTGAGAGATTTGCATTTTCAATTTTTTGATGGCGTTGTCCTTTCCTTGAATGGAAGCTTTCATTTTTTTGATTACAAAGATTGAGTCAAAATCAGGAGTATCTCGAGCGGGTAGAGATGGGTTGTTTCCAAAACTTTCTTTAAGGTTTTTATACTTTAACTGTAAATTTAAGTGATTAACCTCAAGATTGGAAAAATGTTTTACTAATTCAGTATGATCATCTTTTTGAACCTTATCTCTTAATTTAGAAAGCTCTGCTTCAAGTTCCAGGACAACGATGTTTTGAACAATGGTGTGGGGACTTCATGCATTTTCAGTAAATCTGATATAGTAAGCTCAGACATTCGTTTTTGCATATTAATACACTTCTTTGGACAAGCAATCAGCAATTAAATTATCATTTGCAATAAGAAGATTTTTTTGCTCAATCTCATCATGCTTCCTATTTACAACATTTTGGTCAACTTCAGCTTTCAACCTTCAAAAATGTTCTTTAATTTCTTTTAATTTTCTTAAGTTAAAGCCTTTTGAATTCATCAAAATATTCTTTAAGTGTTTGAAAAATGGATAACCTCGGCGATGTAACATTATTAGCTTGTTCAAAACCTCTTTCCCCTTCAGTGAGCCCCGTTGGTGTAATTCTCTTTTTACAGGTTTTTTAACTTCCCCCCCCCCCCCCCCCCCCCCCCCCCCCCCCCCCCCCCCCCCCCCTGAAAAAAAGTTGTGAAAGTGGCAAAAATATTAATTTTTCACTGGACGTTGTTGGAGAACCCTGGGGACAAGCGTTGCAGGTGTATTTGGAGGATACACCGTCAACGCTTTGATTGGTCTTGAGGTTGTGGTCTGCTTTTTGAGAGCTTCTGCTTTCATCTTGATGAGATCTCGAGACCAAAATATTTGCTCAGGGGTCAATTGTTCTGTGCGTGTGTTTGGTCGCTAAATAATTCTCTTTTCGTGTAAGCAGGTGTGTAATCACTTAACCTTATGAGTCACACATTATGGGTCTTTCATTTTGTCATTTATTTTCCTCCTAGTGATTTCAGCTATCTCTAGGGTATCCTCTGTGTTGTGCACTAAAGCCGGGACATGATTGTTTTTGATAATTTCATAACCATTATATAGAGCAGTGTTAGCCTTAATTTTATTGAGTCAATAAAGGAAGCTCGTTCCCGTGTTCAAGACCTCACTTCGGGGGAGATTGTTGCCTCATTAATTGTGTATTCGAAACAAGGAAGTTCTCGGTCACTCTACGAGGAGCTACTCTTGGTCTTTAATTAGTTAATGTTGTAATAGGATAATATCGGGAATCGGGCTCGATAGATAATCTAATATTGTATATGTTTTGGGTTTAATCCCAAGCAAAACCCGAGCCCGGGTCCTAGTTAAATATCCCGCGCGTCATTTAACGCGACGGGGTATATAAACTCTTTTCTATTTAGAAAAGAGTAAGTTGTTCAAAATATCAAAATAATATCTTTTCTCTTTTCTCTTATTCAATTGCGCTCTCTTCTTTCTCTCTCTAGAAACAACTCCGTTCTTTCTCTTTCTAGTTCTAAATTTCGTAATCGATTGTATGGAGTGAAGTGTTATCGGGATCCTACAATTGGCATCAGAGCTACGTGTTGATTCGTGTGGTTAAACAAGATCAAATTCGTGGATCAAAAAGAAGTCAAAAGAAAAAAATCAACCCGAATTTTTGTGCTTAGGTGTGTGATATTGTTTATGTTATATTAAGCTAGATCTAGGGCACAAGGTTAGCTAATTGTGCAAGAGAAATCAGTTAAATGGTCAAAAAGGGTGATTATAAGGTGATTTTTGCTGTGAAAAAAATGTTTATTTTTCTAGTTGCGGTTTTTGATAAATGGAAAAGTTCTTGTTGCGTTTTGACTTTTTCTTGTTGCGTTTTGATTTCTTCTTGTTTGACAGTTTTGATTTTTGTTGCGTTTTGATCATTGGTTTGCAGTTCTTGATATGGTTGACGTTCTTGCCTAATTTGAAGACCTTTATTGCGTTTTGACTAGGAGAAACTCTGCCCAAATCAAGACTTCATTGCGTTTTTGTCTCCAAGTTCCATGCGTTTTGACAAATTCATTGCGTTCTTGACAAATTTCCATTGACGTTTTGACCAAATCTCATTGCGTTTTGACCAAATTTCATTGCGTTTTGGTGTCACTGCGTTTTGGTGTCATTGCCTTTTGGTGTCATTGCGTTTCTTTGGTATGCGTTTGGTTGTCACTGCGTTTTGGTTAAAGATAGCACTGCGTTTTGTCTAGAAATCTTGTGTGAGAAAACGGGTTTCTGTTAAACAGCCATAACTTTTGATACTAAGTCCGTTTGAGGCCCGTTGACCTCTCAAATGATGAGAAAAACAAAGACGGGAAGCCGTTATTAACTACCTTTAGTGGTAAGGGATTTTCGAGGACCAAACCTCCTCGTTTACTTTGATTATTGACATTTTTCAGTTTTTTTGGATATTTGTGGTTACACTGTTTTTGTTCTTGATCAACGGCCATCTTGTATTTTGGCCCGTTTCAGTTTGTGAAGCCTAATTAAAACAATCTGCTGTAACCCTAGCCAGAAAATTATCTGTTTTTATACAATTAAATCATTGGCCGCTAATTCCGAATCAAATCATTCACGGTTTTCTATTGATTTTGTAAAATCCTGTTAATTCATTTATCAGTTTTAATCATAGACGTGTAAAATCCCGTGAACGTGAATTGCTTACACAACCACAACCTCAATCACATCACATCCAATTAAGATCCAACAACACTTTCACTTCACACTAACGATAAAATGGAGAAGAAAGTTACCTTATCTTCGTAGCCCTATATTCTCCATGGTTCGATCTCTGAATTACAACAAAATGACAAATATAATTCAAGACAAAACAAAAGAAGTTGCAATGTATCTTTTCAACGACTTCATTCTCATCTCAAGTGTGTTTTAAAAATGACTTAAAGGAAGTCGAACCGAGGATGGATTCAAACGCGCATTTACGACACTTTTTTGTCAAGATCTAGAGACTTTCACAGGCACGATGTTCCTAAACATGGATCAAACATTCACAAAAGAACTTAGGATAACAAAGAATTTCAAGAGATTGGATCTCATGCCTATTTTAAAGTTATCGAGACACAGTTTCAGATGTTCTAAATGGTCAAAGATTTATTTGAATCGATGATTATATTGTAATGGACACGAAATCTACTTTCTAGAATACACTCGACTCGATATTCCTAGATTTCCGTGATACACTGATCCAAAAAATTGGATTATGTTAAAAAAGTCGATTGAGAAAGAATATGAGCGCTTGCATAAAATGGAGTATGACAGAGGGTGAATGAAAGACTGATGCAGGACGACATGAAGAAAAGTGTTGATTCGATACATGCATTGGATGCTATGTTTAGTTTTCATTGAAAGCACAATGGGACAAATTAACAATAAGCAGGATTACAAGCAGCAGATCAGGGAATGATGCCACATGTTGATGATGCCAGATAATAGTCCCATAGATAATGATGAAGCCAATGGCTAAGTGTACATATTCAGACGACTGATGATAATGTATCTATATAAAGGACAACGGCTTACCTGAGCATGCCTGAATCCAATATTGAGAGAGATTGGACCTGAATGCTGATCAATGTTAATGACACGTGTCCTTTGCACTGCTAAATTTAACTGATAACACGACAATTGAATCTCAATATCAATTACTCGGTCTGAAATGTATTCTCATAATTACTCACCCGTTGCCAGTTTCAAAAAGATTTTGGGAAAACTCGAAGCATTGTATCAATCTTGAACTACATTTACTAATGGAAAACAATGTTTAAAATAAGGGCAACATGAGTCAATTTTTGATAAGAAAAGGTAAATGAAGCCAAGGTTTAAAAATAGACTATTCGTGTATTTGAAAACAATATACAATCGAATTGGAACATAGTGTGGCTTAAAATTACCTTGCAGTGAATGAGGTTACATAAAGAAAAAGAGCACTTGAAACAAGATCTTACAAAGATCTTGTTGTTCTATCAAATAGGACACTTGAGTTAAGGACCATAAGACCCAGGATGACTCTTTTTAATGGCAAAATTGAAAATCAAAAAGTTAATGAAAATGTTAATGCTAGCTCAGGATTTAGGGATAAAAGGGGTTTGCAATTGCAACATTAAAAAATGAGTTAAGGAAACTAACAGGAAATAGTGTGAATACTAAGTTTGCAAAACCATCAACTTGGAAAACCCGGTGGACTATACCATCAAAAACCAATCGTTGTTCTTGTTAGACAACCGACTGAGGTTTAAGTCTGATAAGACTAGAATTCAAATCACGCTTTGACCTACCACAAGTTGATGTGACACGACTTGTCAAAACAGTCATTAAACACATCTTTTGCCTAAGGGAAGAGAATTTGACCTGCAAAACCTCATCACTTGATTGCACAAGCTCATCTAGGTATTAGCTCAACGACATTGTTCAATAATCACTTCCGAGAGGAAGCTAAGAAGAAAAAGGAACACTTCTTGGGGGGGAAAACACTCTAGGATCCCTAGAATTTTTTCTGACTCCAAACATTTTGTTTGCTCGACATGTCAGAAATGTGTCTTTAATGCCAATCATGACGCTTGTGTAATAAAATTCCTGAAAGAAGTCAACTCGCGTGCTAAGGTTCCATCCAATAAGACAACAAACAGAAACAAACCCGTAGAGCAAATAAGGGTTGCAACGAAACAAAAGACAGCTCCCAAAGGACTAGGTTTTCAATCAAAGAAGACTACCACTATGCCATGAGAAAACAAAAGTCCTAGATTTTGTCTTAGGTGGCAACCAACGGGTAGAATTCTCAAGACTGTTTGTCTTAGATGGGTTCCAACAGGAAAGACATTCGCCTCTAGCACAACAAAGGTTGAAATGTGAACCCCCAACCCAAAGGTTCAAATGAGATATCCTAACCATTGTGGGGTGAAAGCGAACAAGCATCTTAATGTCAGTGCATTGTACTCTCTTTTAATACAGGTACATCGTTCCAATCCTACTGAGGAAGGACTCAGAGTTTGGTGGCTGAAAAAGAAAAGATATCTCAGAGTAACAAGGCTTAAGGAATTTTGATTATGATGATCACACAATGATGTCTGATCACCACAGTTTCAGACCTCGCACCACAACGTTATATGGTGTCTGCTGAAAATAAACACTTCAGGCACCGGTCCTCAATGTTCAAAGACGTTTGATTCGCAGAAGATCAAGCCTCGGTCTTCTTGGCAATGACGTTTGTTACCAACAGTTCAGGCCTCGTTCTACATCATATATGACTTCTGATCATAACCGTTCTTAGAACTCGGCTGAATTCAAGAACACAGCTATGAACGGTTCAAGTTCAAGCTGGTTCCATAAGTTGTTCTTAAGCAATCAAGACAGCTACATCACGACAAGAGTTGGGATTTACTATTTCCTCCTTTCATCATAGTAATGCTGAGGACAAAGGTATTTAAAATAATTACCAAAATCTGAAAAAATAGAAAATTTCCAAAAAAAGAATCTTCTCCGGCATGTCCTTAGAATTCGATAAACATTTTCGTGCTTAGAAATGTTGATTAACATTGACAGGTGGTGTGTAAATGAAGTCTCGTTCGAGCGAGAGTTTTTTCAAATAGTTTCAAAACATGTGTCATTTCTAATTTTCTTGATGGCTTATGTGCAAATGGCTAGTACATAACCAGGACTTCAATTAATGGAAAGGTTCATACATTATCCTCACAACGAGAATTTAATGTATTCTCGGTCTTGAGCTGTTCTTTCAAGACATTCAAAGTTTTGAGCTCAAGAAAAGGATAGTGTACGTTTCAGTGCGCTTACCCTTACGTTAGGAGAGACGTCCTCTCTAACATCTGGTTTTTCAAAGTGAAACACAATTTTTCAAGAATTTCTGATGAAAAATAATATTTTCATATTTGTGTGTTCTACAACTCCCATCCACTAACAAATGTTTTCAAAGACAACAATTTTTCAATTTGGTCCTATTTTGGGGGGGGTTTTTCGAAAATCAAAGTTTTAATGTTCTTGGATACATCAACAAGACAACTCTTTATGTATTCAAATAATTATCAAAATGTTCCAAACCAATCATGTGACCATATTTTCTGTCCCTCAGATTTTTCATGACATATATTAATCACAAGGTATTCAAAAAACTAAGTGTTTATTATTAAAAATAAGGGGTGAGAATGTAATTAAAAATATGAACTATTCGAATCAATGTGATGAAGAAAAGGTTTTATGGTTCGATCCTGTTTACCCAACATTTAATTTCACAACGAATCTTATGAAGTCATAAGGTGGGTCTTGGTTAGGAATCCAATCCTATGATCTCAACCAGTAACCGAGGATCTACCCAAGGATAATCCAAAGTTAGAAATAGCAGTCCTTAGGTATGATTGGAGATGAATGTATATGGGAATAATGCCGACTAAGATTGAGCTAACACTGGAACAATCACAACAAGGTGTTAGTAATGACGTCCTGGTAAGCATTAAAGGCGTTGAAGAATGAAAAAGAAATGTATGGATAAAGGGTCTAAAGAAAGAAGCCCTCCACACACTTACGGCAATGAACCGGGTCTAATACATATGCTGTCAGAATCGCACAAGTTGATTGCTGACATTGAAAATGACATCATTGGACCCTAGTATGCAATGCACGAACCCTTCCACAGCCATTCGGGTTTCTCAACGGGAAAACTTGTCTCATTGGTCACGGAGATACACACTGTATCTATTTGACATCACTCACTCGAGATTGTTATATTGAATAGGTGGCAATATGCTCCAGCCTCCGAGTACTAAAACCAAAATGCACTAATCGAGTCTAGAGCCAAGAGATCAATAAAAATCTCGTTAGGACACATTCCATTTCAAACACTTGTTGAACATCATCAAGTTCACAAGCTGTTATCAAGAGTCCTACGCAATATCATTGTGATATTTGCCAGAACATCCGAGTGATACTAATGTATTCACAATGAAGATGGAAATCCTGCTTGAGCCAGAATCAAACAAGCTCTTGGTAGGTGACTTGCGAGATTCTATATGAATCAAACTTGTGACAACTGGATATCGATTTGGTCCAGTAAATGAATTGACGGTTGATGAATTTTGATAAAAACATGACACTCTCGATGTGTTACAAAAACACTTTAACGAGTGACACGTCGATTTGATTTTCAATCAATTTTCTCGTTTTCACTAACGTATACCGCAGGTCAAACTTTTGGTGGCAACGACAACCTCAATCTCATTCAAATGCACAATCTACGAAGACATACTATCTAGGAAAAGCTCAAGATTTTAAAAGAAACAGGACTTCCGCAAACTTGATTTGAAGCTTTCAAGATAATGCAAAAGTATGAGCATGTTGGTCAAAGATATAAGATCGCAAGATGGCAAAGACGATAAAGACAATGACAAAGGCTCAAAGTCAAGATCGCAAAGCATGAAGGAACAAGCCTACAACAAATAACAAAGAGAAAGACACAAGACACATTATGCTTAACGACAAAAGCAATCTCATGAATCTCATGTAGAGTGTATCAATAGAACTCACTTTCGGGGGAGGATTGGTTAGCCTCAAAATATTGCGATCGAACATGTAGTTCGTTCATTATGTATTTATAGTCTTCGGTCAATCAATTAGTTAACGTTTGTAATAGGAAAGTATCGGGAATCGGGACTCGATTAGTGAATCTATATTGTATATGTTTTGAGAGCTTCTACTTTCATCTTGATGAGATCTTGAGACCAAAATATTTGCTCAGGGGTCAATTGCTTCTGTGGTGTGAAGGTCGCTAGATAATTCTCTTTTGAGTAATCAGGTGGTGCAATCTTAACCTTATGATCCACACACTCTGGGTCTTTCATTTTGTCATTCATTTTCTTCCTAGTTATTTCAGCTATCTCTAGGTATCCTCTGTGTTGTGCACTATGGCCGGGAGATGATTGGTTTTGATAATTTCATGACCATTATATAGAGCAGGCTGAACTTACTTTTCATGGGTAAGGCATAAGGGGTTCTTGTAACCAATAGCTACCTTATTTTGTTCATCATAATAGGGCTTTGGTTTACACAACATGTGAAATGTTTGGAGAGACTGGTCTTGTTTATATAATTTATCCTCGACCTTTTCTTTTAAAGATTTCATGTCCAAAAATTCTTCAGGGTATTTGTTTTCTTTCTGTTTAAAATCCTTTTTCAAAGACGTAACTTCTTCTACCATTGACTTGTTATGGTTTATGGTAGAAGCAAGTTGCATTTTTACAGAATGAAGTTCATTTTTCAATTTTTCTTCCTTAATATTATGGTCAGTGATAACTATTCTTAATTGTTAATCAATCTTTTGTTCTCTTCCTGTTAATTCAAAACTGGCTCGTCTTGCATAAAGTTCAACTTGTTCCTTATATGTTGCAAGTTCAGCAGTTAATGATTTATCAACTACAGTGTTCTGTATTGTTCCAGAGACATATTGGGCAGGCTGTTCATGCATCTCATTTAATATCATTATGTATGCATCATTTGGAATAGAAGATACATTACTTTGTACAACTGGTACTGCGTTGTCCTTTACGCACTGATCATACGGAATCATATTACTATCACTCGTATAATCAGCATGCGAGTCAACAATGTAGTTTAGTTATACATCGTCATGCATCTCGTGTTCTTCATGATGTTCACAAACAGCATCCTGATAGTGATCATGGTCGTGTATCTCAGATAGAGTGTCCAAAACATAAGACGGACCGGCTTCATCATAAACAGGATTTACGGATGATAGATTAGCCATGAATATAGTCTGTGCTGTAGGAGCCTCATCTACATCAGAATCAAAAGCATCACAGTCATCAACTTGAAACACATTATCCACATTGAGTGCAAAGTCCTAAACATGTTGCTCATCTACATCTTCATCAACAGCGTTGTCTTGTCCACCTTCAATAAATGGTAACTACTCTTCATCCAATTCCACCCCATTCTCCTGAGCTTGCATCAGCAACATCTTGTCTTTGAAGTATTATGAGTTTTATGGTCGCTTAGGTTGAGTGCAGTTCCTTGCTATGTAGCCTATACCGTTGCAGTTGTAGCACTTAATCTGCCTTACTTGACCTGGATTAACATTCCCAACTCTGTTCTGAGCTCCCCCATAACCAGCTGCACCTGCACCCCGTGCATTCTTACCCTGTCCTCTATTTTATCGACCCTGAACATTCTGAACAACAACCCTGCCATCTTGAACTGTGGCTTAGTTTCTTGGCTTTGATGAAGTTCTGAGTTAATTATTTGTTTGAGGAAGGTATGTTTTGTATGATTAGGTAAGTAGGGCAAGTATGTTGGTTAGGTTCTCAATTAAGTTGTCTGTTGGAGAGAGTCCCGAATTAAGTTTAGTGTTGTCAGCAAAATGTGGTTGAACATATGTGGATGGTAGATTTGTGGATGGTAGATTTGTAGATGATTATGAGTTGTACTGTTGAGGTGCAACATTGAAAATCAAGGCGAGAGGATCAACTGTGTGTTGAGTGAATCGGTCCAACATCATTTTGTTCTCATTGGCATGTGCCTCGTACTGCTTTAGATAAGCATACAATTGATCATAGTTGGAGTCCCTCAAACCTCTATTGAGTTTCACTGCTGTTACAAATCTACCCCATTCTGGCAACATGTTATTAACAAACTTTGAATTCAGCTGCATTCTGGACATGGTCATCTTGATGTTCCGCATGTCGTTGACGAGTTTGGCAAACCGGACATAGTAATCATGAATATTCTCTCCTTTGCGCTGATGGAAGTGTTCAAAGTCATCATACAGTTGTGATTCATGGTCTTTTTTTGTTAATTCCGAACCTTCCAGGATCATCTTCACATTGTCCCATATATCCTTTGCATCTGTGTAATGATTGATAAAAGAGTAGATATCTTTTGGCAACCCTTGGAGTAGGATATTTTTTGCCCGAATGTCAGCATTGTACCTTTCCTTATCTTTAGGTGACAGGTCAGAATAGACACATGGTCGTCCAGACCTAGATGTAAGGCACCTTCATCCCCTTCTGCAAGAGTTTCCTGAAATGTTCCCATCTGAAAAGGTCCTTCATCAATTGACTTCAAGATGTTCACCCCATTCTTTTTACCCCTACAATACAGTTGAATATGTTCATGATGCAAAGTCAGTCCTATCAAGCATAGGTGGTCGAGTATCGGAACTGGCACATTGGATGTCTTCTAAAAGATTAGCCATCGTAATTGATTGTGAAATGATTAAGTTGATCGAATAATGATTAGTGATTGTATGTTAAAAGTGGTGATTGATGGTATGAAATGGTGAATTGTAGTTCAAGTTTGTTTGGATTACAGGTTGAAATTAGTCAGTTTAAAGAATTAGTCCAGAAGTCAAAAAAATACACAACTCGCTGCCTTGTAACTCGCTAGAAAAGACTTAACAACTCGCTGGTAAGAATTTAAATGGATAGAGTTCCTGTTCACAAGTCGCTAGAAAAATTGTCTTCAATTAACCTGTAACTCGCTATACGTAACTCACTAGAAGAGAGTTGACAACTCGCTGGTAAGAATTTAAATGAACAGAGTTCCTGTTCACAAGTCGCTAGAAAAATTATCTTTAGTTAACCTGTAACTCGCTATACGTAACTCGCTGGAAGAGAGTTGACAACTCGCTAGCAAGAAATTAAACTGACAGAGTTCCTGTTCATAACTCGCTAGTATAAAGATCTTCAAAAAAATGTACTCGCTAGTCTTCAACTCGCTACCTGCAAGAAGGGTTAACTCGCTGCCTAACTCGCTACCTGCACAAGAAGACAAGTCGCTGACACAGTACTTTCTGACACACAGTGTACTATTCTGACAACTCGCCAGTACAGTAACCTAACTCGCTACGAAGATCTTCGAACAGTAACTTAACTCGCTAGAAGGAAAAAATTGGTTTTTCACCTAAAAACACCTAAAAATCACCCTTTTGAACGTTTTTGCCTGGTTTCTTTTGCACAACTTGGTACTAGAAGGCTATAGCAACTATAAAAACATGAACTTTAACATCACAAATGTCAAGATCAAAGAAAACCAAGAACAAGACTATAAACCTTCAAAAACCAAACTTTTGATCTAAACTAACCAAGAAAACGCACACACAATCTAGCTAATCATCCCATGTGCTCTGATACTAATTGTAGGATATTGGAAATCATAACACAATCAGATGACAAGTAGATTAGCCAAATCTAGAGAGAGAAAGTGAGAGAAAACTTTCTAGTAAGAGAAAATGAACTTGTATTATGTAAATGACTAACCCACCTCTTCCATGGCATGGAAGAGGCTTATATAGTAACAACAAAACTGGCCTTAAGGCCTTGGTATTAGGCTTACATGTTGGGTTTAATACCCGGCCCATTACCGAATGTTATACATTAATTACTTAACTACAAGCAACAATAAACGGTAAAATACACGGGGTGACCGAGTCTTTTTCTAATATCTAACAATATAGTACTCTCATTATCAATATAGATCTTTATATGCATAAAGTTATACCCATAATCAAGCAATTGATTTTGAATCCAAAGCACTTGACCACAACAATTTGAAGCAGCTACATACTCAGCATCTGTTGTGGAATTAGCAACCACAGTCTGCTTCTTGCACTGCCATGAAATCAATCTACACCTAAGGAATTGACAACCTCCTGTTGTGGACTTCCTATCCATGCTTGCTCTAGCATAATCACTATAAGTGTATTCTACCAAATCAAAAGGTGAATCTTTTGGATACCAAAGGCCCAATTTAGGTTGACCTTTTAAGTATCTAAAAATTCTTTTCACAGCATGAAGATGTGAAACTTTTGGGTTGACTTGGTATCTTGCACAGGCACATACTGCAAACATAATATTAGGTCTTGAAGAAGTAAGATACATCAATGAACCAATCATTGATCTATATAAATGAACATCCACTTCTTCACCATCTTCATCTTTAGGCAAAGCCTTTTATGTTTCCATAGGTGTGCTTGCTGTCTTGACATGAGTAAAACCAAATTTCTTCAAAATCCCAGTCACATACTTGTCTTACTTGATAAAAAAACCCATCTATTTCTTAAAAAGATTTAACTTGCAGTCCTAAGAAGAATATAAGTTCACCTATAGAACTAATCTGAAACTTCTTATGTATCATCTTTTCAAACGCATTGCATAATGACTTCTTTGTAGAGCCAAAAATGATATCATCTACATACACTTGAACTAACAAAATATCACCTTTGTCCCTTCTGATAAACAAAGTATTATCTATCTTTCCTCTCTGAAACATATTGTCCAACAAATAAGTTTACAAGGTTTCATACCAAGCTCTGGGAGCTTGATACAGTCGATAAAGTGCCTTTTATACTTTGTATACTCTGTCAAGGAAGTTTGGATCTTCAAATCCTGATGGTTGAAAAACATAGACTTCCTCTTCAATCTTACCATAAAGAAAAGCACTCTTGACATCCATATGGTACATCATAAAGTCTTTAAATGAGGCATAGGCTAAGAATAGCCTAATTGCTTCAATTCTGGCAACAGGGGAAAAGACCTCATCATAGTCTATCCCTTCTTCTTGTGTGTACCCTTGAGCAACCAACCTTGCTTTATTCCTTATCACAAATCCTCTTTCATCCTTTTTGTTCCTGTAAACCTATTTAGTGATTATTGGCCTTTTGTCATTTGGTAAATCCACCAGGGTCCAAACCCTTTGTAATTTGAATTGTAGAAGCTCATCCTGCATAGCTTCTATCCAGCTTGGATCCTGCAATGCTTGGATTACCTTCTTGGGTTCTACTTGTGATAAGAAGCAGGCAAACATGCAATTTTGAAAGTCTTTATGGTTTGTTCTTTGCTGAACTGAACTAAACAAACCATGTTCTTCCAAATTCTTTGTCATTCTTCTTGTTTGAGGTGCTGAATTCAAGTCTCTAATAATTTGTTCAACTGGATGATCTTTGTGTATTCTTGTAGTTGGAATAGGTTTGACAGGCATAAATGCATCCAAATTGTTCATGTCAGCCTTTGCACCAACATCTTCATCATCATTTGAATAAACAATATCTTCCAAAGGAGGCATATTTAGATCATCAGGAAGATCAACAGCATTAACAAATGTTGAGCCATCAGCATTGACAAATGATGAACCAATAGTATTAATAGATGAACTAACAATATAAACATTGTTAGTGCTGTTAACACCAACATCCTTCTCTTGATCATCTCTTTCACCCTCGTTACTTAGATCAATACCTTCTTTTCTTGGTTCTTCAGTAACCTTCTTTTCATCATCTCCTGAAGGTTTGAATCCAGCATCAGGAGAACTCTTTAAACTTTGAGAGAATGGTAGATCAGCAACCCACAATGGTAGCAAAATGTAATCTTTTCTAGGTAATGTTTCCATTCTAGCTTTACCTGTATCATCACATGATTTTGTACCTGCATTACCAATAGACTGATCTCCTGCAACAACTGGCTTATAATTCATTGATTTTGTTAGTGCATCAATATCAAAAAGTCAATTTGGTCCACTTCTTGCAATATTAGATGTATCCTCACTAAACTGGACATGCAGGTTCTCTTTAACTATTCTAGTTCTACTGATGAATACTCTAAATGCTTTACTATGGATTGAGTACCCAACAAAGAATCCTTCATCAGCCTTACCATCAAACGTGCCTAAGTGATCTATGGTATTGAGAATTGTAACAGGACATTCAAATGGTCTCATAAAGCCTAAAGCTGGTTTTCTAACAAGAAAAGGTTCATAAGAGGTCTTGTTATGAGGCTTAGTTACTAATACCATATTTTGCACATAGCAAGCAGTATTAATTGCTTCAGCCCAAAAAGTAGTAGGTAGCTTAGAATCAGCTAGCATTGTCCTAGCAGCCTTAATTAGTGTTCTACTTTTCCTCTCAGCTACTCCATTTTGTTGAGGAGCTCCAACTATACTAAATTCTCTCTTAATACCTTTTCTCTCACAAAACTGATTCATCTCCTTATTCTTGAACTCAGTTCCTTTGTCACACCTAATTACCTTAACCCTTTGATCTATTAGATTTTCTACTCCAGTTATAAAGGACTCAAGAATGCCACTAGTCTCATCCTTAGTAGCTAGAAAGAAAACCTAACTAAACCTACTATAATATATGTGACAACTAGGCAATACATCTTTTTCATTAAGCTTTTTACAAATGTTAGACCAAACAAATCCATATGCAACA
>BQNB010101942.1:0-24360 GCA_026074375.1 Tanacetum coccineum
CCTATGGAATTAAATACGTTGCTCGACCTCTTCTGCTCTTTTTCTCTTCTGAAAGTCGACTTTTGTGGTTTGGGTATCGAGAATATGATTTAGCACACCTAAAACTTGTTTTTGAGTTTTCTATTTATAAGGTCTGGAAGTCGGTTCAATATGGCGTATCCAAGGGTTTGGATACGATATACGCCGTATTAGGATTTATTAAAGTTGGGACCACGTTTGATATCTTCCTGAATATTATATTATATCCATATCTTGAATACGGCGTATAGAGTCTTCTGGATATGGCGTATTGGTCTTCATTCCTTTTGTGGTCTTTGGTGAGTGTAGGCACAGATACGCCGTATCTTCTTGATGGATACGGCGTATTGGTCTTCAGAACAGTATTCTTCAAAATATCTTCATTTAAGCTCTAGAATGTGCGCCTTTTACTGTGTTTCACCAATTACTCCATAATTACTGCAATTCTTATCATCATTATTAGCAGCAACAGTTCTCTTAACCTTTTGTTCAACAATTTTAAAATTGTTGTACAAATCATCCAAACCCATAGTTTCAAAGTCGGGTTTGTTCATCCAGACTACCACATGTGTATCCCATTCAGAAGGTAAGCTTCTCAAAAACTTAACATTTAAATCTTCTGGAGAAGTATCTACACCCAGAATTGCCAATCTACTAACAAGCTTTTGAAGCCTGTTAAAGATAGAGTCCAAAGATTCTGAGCTTGTAGCATTAAAGTTTTCATACTGTTGCTTCAGTAAGGCCTTCTGTGTCTTCTTTGTTGCATCATTTCCTCTAAAGCGAGCTTTAATAGCAACAAACATAGATTGAGCATCAACATACTGGTTAAAGGTAAGCTGATGTTCATTTGGGAGTGCCATGAGGAGAAGACTTCTGGCTTTGACATCATTCTTCTTGTAAATCTTTTCTTCAGTAGTAGAGGGCACAGTCATCTTCAATGATGTTGATGGACCAGATTCTGGTGTTGTAACCGGAATAGGTACCCAAGAATTCCCATTTTCTATTACTTCCCATAATGCATAATCTTGGATCTGAAAGTACTGCTTTATCCTGATTTCCCACATCTCATACTCTCCTAGTTTGAGCATGGGAAGCTTTGCCAACGCATTGTTCTGAGAATTTTCTAACTCCATTTTCCCTAGATCAAAGTTTCTCCATGCATCCTTATCTTCAGTTCATCAGCTTTGACTATCAGCAGTATTAACTCTTTTGTCTAGCAGTAGAAACTAACACTGGTAGTACTAAGTTTGTACTGGCAGTACTAACTTCATTAGTACTGTTGGCAGTATTAAGTCTTGTGAAGATTTATTCCTAACACTTAGCTTGTCATGGATGATCTTTTGATTTTATCATCCTAAACCAATGCTTGCATGCACCTCGATAGACTCTTTGCTATATATATATATATGATATTATGCATGCTTATCTTTTGATAAAATTTGCCTACATATGCTTCCCTCATAGAACTCAAGATAGTTGATATTGTGAAGTTAGATAATAAGTAGAGTACCATGAGGTGGGAACTTCTGCTTGGACTTATTCTTCTTGCAATCTTTTCTTCAGTTAGTAGAGGGACAATCATCTCAATTCTGTGATGGACCAGATTCTGGTGCTGTAACAGGAATAGGCACCCACGAATTTCCATTTTCTATTACCTCCCATAATGCATAGTCTTGGATCTGAAAGTACTGCTTGATTCTGATTTCCCACATCTCATACTCTCCTAGTTTGAGCATGGGAAGCTTTGCCAACGCATTGTTTGAGAATTTTCTAAACTCATTTTCCCTAGATCAAAGTTTCTCAAAGCACACGGCTCTGAAGTAAGTGATGTTTTTTATTACATTATAAAGACAATAGTATAAAGGCCTTTGTATTAGTGATTTGAATGTGTTAAATAATGACAGTGTCACCTTGTTTATGAGTTCTGAGTTTTGTTTTCATATTAGATATTGTGCGAATGCTAATGTATAAATACAAGTATGAACTAACCTAATGCAAGTGTAGTTAATGTTTATGTCATATTAACTACACTTGCATTGGCAGCTTAAGCAAGATACAATATATACAAACACATCAACCAAACCTGAAGTAAACAATTAATAGATAAATTGAAATCCTTTACAAGAGTATTTGCAGCAAAACAAAAGCTTAAATAGGTTCTGCAGACAAACATAAATCCTTAAACAGAGTGTGACAACTTGAGCATGACATGCTTCACTTGGATTTTCGTATAACAATACCTTCACAATCGGTTCGATAGTAGTCATTTTGTGATTCATTACCCAAGTCACGTCGATTTACACGTGGCAATATGTTATCATTGTGCTCGTGAATGACTGTACTAAATTCCTCATCGACTTCGTCATATGTATCTTTGTAATTCTTGGTAGGTGTTCTAAAGATAATAGACAATTTTTTATCTATCTGGTCTTTCACATAAAACACTTGTCGTGCTGCTAATATGAACGGATCATCCTTGTGGCCTAAACTATTCAGGTCTACCAATGTATAACCAAGATTAGGATCATGTTTGACCCTACCAGCTTTGTGATCAACCCAATCACATTTGAAAAGAGGAATTTGCCTGAAACGGTAATCTAGTACCTATATCTCTTGTAAAAACCCATAATAAAATGCTTTTCTTGTGGTTGCAACTTCTTTGGATATGTGAAGATCTACTGCCTCAACACTAACCTCACTATTCTGGTAAACTATGCCATCATTACTTTTCGTACGAAATGTATACCCATTGATGTTATATGCCTCGTATTTCACTATGGTGGCGCGTGGCCCATATGATATCCACCTTACAGTTTCTGATACACTATCTTTGGATATCGCTAACTCTCTCTCAACCTGAATTTCATTACAAGTATATATTATCTTTAAATTGCAGGAACAACAAACAAACAATTAAAGAATAGGAGTGTTTGGGATAATGAAATGGTGTGCTTGTGGACCTCTATCTAATGTCATATACAGAAGGGACACTTCACATTTTATCTCAACTCGCTTCTATTTAGCAACAAACAAACAATTATAAACAACATACGAGTAATTACCTCTTCGCGTAACCACTTAGCAAAAGATTTACTGTGCTCATTCTCCAGCAATGCTATTTGTTTACCTGGGTTTTTGTTTTTAAAACTTGCTTGTGTCGCCTGAAACAAAACAATGTCTTTAATTATTATATTTGATAGAACATTCTAAGAAACGAAATAGACATGTTTTAGTAATATTTACTCGATATACGGTACAATTTCATCTGTATTATGTATTACATACAAATGTGCTTTCTGAAATACTTCCCTAGAAACTTCACTTTATTTGCCGGCCGACAATGGCTTTCCGTACTCATTTTCATTGGTTACATGTTTATCAGGTGGGATACCAATAGTTTTCATGGTTTTATGATATTCGCTAAAAAACACTATTGTTTCTTCCGTGATAGTCTCCTCATCAATGCATCCCTTTGGTCTATTTATGTTTCACACATGTCCTTTAATAACCTTCATACATCTTTCGAAGGGATACATCCACCGAAAGCATATAGGACTACATAATTTTACCTCTCTAGTTAGGTGCACAGTCAAGTGTATCATAATATCAAAAAATGACAAAGGAAAGAACTTCTCGAGTAGGTACAGTGTCACAGCAAGTTCCAATTGCAGCTTATCTAGTTCTTGCAAGTTTATTTCTTTCCTACATATAAATTTAAAGAAAAAGCAAAACCTGATAATAGCATATCGTGTAGGTGGGTACATGATTAAACGTATAACAATAGGCAAAAACTCTTGCATTAGCATGTGATAGTCATGCGACTTAAGGCCAATTATCTTTTAGGCTGATCAAACTAGAGAAATTTGAACAATAGTGTAACACCCCCAAAAATCATACAACGCAGCGGAATACCACTTGGGGTGCTACTTCATAATACACAGTGCTAGATACAAGTAATGTTGTTTTTGTCTTCTTCTATGCCTACAAACAACCTTTGGTTTATCCAACTCTGCCCCAGATCCATCGAGCATTCATTCCATCTTTTTGTCGTTCCAGGAATATTTATCAAATTCCGACTAGACTCTCACAAACATTCTGATGACGTGTATATCCAACCTCGGGTCACATGAACCGACCCACCGAATTGACACTTATTACCCAGGCCCTGAAGAATGGGCCATAGCGACATCAATACGGGCTTTCCAAGCCCAAATGTCCTTCCCTATGGGGAAGCCATGGACATATAGGGCTATCACGACCGAGATTTAGAGCCCATGATGCCCAACTTAGCGCACCACGTGCGCCAGTGTATCTAGAACACCCGTTAACGAACGAGTTTCATAATCATGAGTGGGCCCCCTAGTCACTAAAATAACGCCGGTTTCCTAAATAACGGTGGGAGCCTCTCGGATACAACCTAATTAATAGACATAGCCCATTAGGGTTTTATGGTGATAAAGAGAGCACCTCGCTCTCATCTAAGGTTACGCTTCATAACCCAAACGCTTCAACTAAAACCAAAACCGATTACTTACTCTCACCCGGAGGATAATCAGTGGAAGACAATCCACGGTAAGCCTAACGAGCTTTGTTTTCTTAGTGCGCAGGTCCCAACATCAAAAACTTAATTGATACAGATACCGAGAGCCTACAATCCGTAATATAACCTAATTCGGAACCTAAACAAGGATCGCCCAACTTTTGTAATCAACAGATTGGCGCCATCCGTTGGGACTCGATCACTAAAACAACTGCCAAAATCTAGAATGTCAAAGCAAGGAAATTTACCCAGCGGACATCCGCAGGCGAAGAAGCAGAGCGACCAAGCCTCTAGACAGATCTCTAAGCAGGCCTCTGAAGCCAATACGCCATATGATCTGGTCTTCACAGCGATGGGACCGCCCCCGGAGACAACCGCCACAATCACAAGCACGGAAGGTCTACAACGTGTTACTTTCACCACCCCTCCCCAAACGGTGCCAGGGACGAATACCACCGAGCCTCCACCCCCACCCCATCGAAACAAGGGTCCCGAGTTAGGGGCTGACAACCTCACACTGGAAGGGGTCCACTATGAACTGGCGCCGAGTGATTTCGTATCTCAAAACTACGAGACTTTGGTCGCCCTTATGCAAGAGGAAACAAAAAAGAGATCAAGCCAGAGCCTGCAGGCCCGACTTAACTTCGGTCCGGAGGACGAAGTATCTCCACCGCGCCACCAAAAGGAAAGACGCGGAAAGGATAACCGTCGACCTCCAGTATTCGGTAGGATCGGAAAGAAAGTTTCGGGTACTCAAACGGCTAACATTGCAGAACTTGGACACTCATGAAAAACAAGACCCCGCGCATCAGCGTCCTGTGATTAGGCTGGGCAGCCGCGAAGTCCCCAACAAGGCTTGGACAAAGCGCTCCCCGAGTGAAAGTCCCCCCTCCAAGTTCGGACTACGAGGACAGTCCGGCGCAAAGCGCCGCAGAAGAGTAAGCTCGTCCTCATAATACTACCTTGACAACGAGGACGCGAAACTGGACACTGGAAACCAAACAAACATCGTGAAGACGAAGACGAAGATATGTCCCGTCCATGGCGACGCCAAAAGGTTCCGACGCATTTACTCCAGGACCATTAGCGATTTCTCGGGGAGGATAAGAAAAAGGCGCATGCCTGCTAACGTAAAAAACTTATGAATGAACAGTGATCCTGACGACATCTAAAAAATCTTCGAGTCGGCGGCCACTATTGAAAACTGCCACAACTCCGTGTGGTGCCACATGATCAATTCCACGTTAGTAGGAAACGCGCGGAACAGGTTTCAGCAAATACCACGCAGAAGCATTGAGTGGGTTTGAGAAGAGTTTGCGAAGGGCATTCCGCTTAAATTTTACACAAGGAAAAAGTGTGCCAAAACCCTGTCGATCTTGCCAGGGTGAAACATCTGCCAAGGGGAGTCTAACAAGCGCCTACGTAAAACGCTATAGGACAATGCATACACGTTCAAGGCCGTGCCACCGAAATTCTCAAATCTCAGATGTAGAATGGAATACATAACCCCAGAACTTAGTCAAAAGTTTAAATGATAGGGTTCCCCAAACCTTGATGAGTTGAAGAAACGCACAAGGTCCTTCATTCAAGGAAGAACCTGCCGCCAACGCGGACAGCATAAAAAAAAGGCTACTCAAACAACAGGTCCCCACAAGGAACAGTCCAAGAGCCAAACCAATGACCAAGTGTAGCAGTCGCAACAACACTACCGCTGGTCAGAGGGGCGGCGGGGGAACGACAAGTACACACCCCACTCGACAATAGCCCCAAAAGGAATACTCGCAACAAGGTGCAACCTTTCCCCAAAACCCCCACCATTGCGCACTCCAGAAGAGCAACCGTGGGGAACGGATTACTGTGAGTAGCATACAAAAGGCCATTACTACAAAAGATGGCTTCCAACTGCGCCAACAATTGACAAATTGGTCAAGGAAGGCAGATTGGATCACCTGGTGAAGAACATCAAGGAAGGGAAAAGATAAACAAAGGAGCGAGACCAATAAAGACGCACCTAAGACAAGGCTGACACCATCTATATTGTGCAAGTCATGGCAGCGAAAAACCAAGGCAAAAAAAGTCAGTCAAAGATTTTCGCATGGAAGTGGCATCTCTTTTTTCCCACTTTACTGCGACAACGCAGTGGTGAGCCACTTACCATCGAGAATCAATGCAGCGGGTCCCCGACATCCACCCCATGTTACTTGATGGTGGAGCATCAGCAGACATACTGTACGAACATGTGCTTCCAAAGACTGCGCCCTGAAGTAAAAAGTCAGATAAACGCCGGCCACGACGGTCGATACTGGCTTCACGGGAGAAAAGATATGGCCCATGGGGCAACTACGATTACCGGTTATGGTTGGCAATAAGGAGCACTCCACAACAGCCTGGATGAATTTCATGGTGATCAGATCACCATCGCCATACAATGGCATTATTAGAATACACGGATCCACAATCGCGCGGTCCCCATCCATGCACCACGGGATGCAAAAATTCCCCGTCCGACGGCAGGAATTGTCACCTCTACAACAACCGTCGCCACCGCCTAAAAGAAGCAACACATCAACATGTGACGTGACGCAGACACAGAGACAGCAGACGCAACCAAAGTGACAAACTTGAAAAGGTCCGCAATTCCATCCCGATTACCCAGAGCAAGAATATCGATACGGGGGGTCGCGTCTTATACGTAGGCGGCTGTGTGCGCACTGCTTGGCAAAGAAACCTCGATATCTTTGCAGGAACCAAAACACATGACTGGTGTGCCACGATCGATCACAGAACACAAGTTGAAAATCCGACAAGGATACTCCCCAGTAAGGCAGAAAAAACGCGGGCAAGCTCCAGAGAGTCACTAAGGCCCATATCTGGAGGAGGTACTAAACTCGTGAGGCAGTACATGCGAGAAGTCTATTACCATGATTGGCTCTCCAACCCAGTTATGGTCAAAAAGAGCGATGGTAGCTGGCGGATGTGCGTGGACTTCACTGACCTTAACAAAGCATGTCCACAAGACTGCTATCCACTACCGGAGATAGACTGGAAAGTGGAGTCCTTATGCGGATACCCCTTCAAGTGCTTCTTGGACGCATACAAGGGGTATCACCAAATCCAAATGGACAAGGATGACGAGGAAAAGACAGCCTTTCACACAAGTCAAGGTGTCTATTGCTATACAAAGATGCCTTTTGGCCTAAAGAATGCGGGTGCCACCTACCAGCGACTGGTAGATAACGCGTTCGAGGGGCAAGTGGGCCGCAACCTGGAAGTCTATGTCGATGACCTTGTTATAAAGAGCCACACCGAAGACGAGTTGGTGCGCGACATTGTAGAAACTTTCAGGGCACTGCGAAAAATCAATATGAAGCTAAATCCTAAAAAATGTACTTTTGGGGCTACAGAAGGCATGTTCCTCGGATACTTGATAGAACCTGACGGCATCAAGGCAACCGTGTCCCAGAAAAACACATAAGCTGTCACTACCTCCTTCACCGGCGCACGATGAAAAAGTCCAGGCGTTATTGGGAAGTTAGCCGTTTGAACAGGTTCCTAACCAAGTCAGCAGACAAGAAGTCAACTCCCTTTGTTCAAAACACTCAAGAAGTGTACGAAGAAGGTAGACTTTCCGTTGGACTAACTACAACAGCAGAAGAAGCTTTCAAACCTGCACTCAGCAGCATATAGCAAGGCAGCACTTCCACCTAGTCGTCAAACCCCGACTAGGGAAGTTTGATTTATTATTTATCCGCAACGCATGGGCAATCAGCGCCGTGCTACTCGACAGATAGGGACTCCTACAACCCGAGTATACTTCAAAGTAAAGCACTCAAGAAACGGAGATCAACAATAGCGCAATGGAGAAGCTGATCCTGAGCGTTAGTATTTGCCACCAAAACACTGGCATTATATTTTAGCGCACCCAATCGTAGTAATCACAGATCAACCCTTCAACTGTCATCCTAAACTGATGCGTCGGGCGATTGGCAAAAGTGAGCCGTGTTGCTGAGGGGAGCATTAACATCTCTATAACCACGCACCGCAGTGAAAGGACAGATACTAGTGGATTTTCTCAACGAAAAACCTGAAACCACAATGCAGTACACCCCCAAGGCGAAGTAAAACTCCAAGAACCGTGGATCTTATTCACGGATGGATCGTCATGCGTGGACGGGTCGGGCGCAGGCCTCATCCTCACTAACCTGGAAGGAATGGAATTCACTTACGTACTGCGCTTTGAATTCTCAGCACTTGCAACGCGGCGAGTACAAAGCCCTTATTTGCGGGATACTATACGCATTGCACGCTCGAATGGGGTACGAACCTAAACCAAATGGTGGATTCCCGTTAGTGCCAACAATTTGATGGGCGAAATGGTGGCTAAAGAAGACAACATGAATCAAATACCTCGCAAGACCAAGACGTTAATCCAGGGCTTTGATAGATATCACCATTAGGCAAGTTCCTAGGGGTGACAAACAAAAAAGCAAGAGGCCTTAAGTAAGATCGCATTCCACAAGCTTCGCGCAAACCTATCAAAGCAGCTGTTGGTCGAAATCTTGAAGAACAAATCCATCTCGAAGATGGAGAATATCTACGTGATATAAGAGCATGATACATACGTGATGACCCCTATCATCGAAATCATAAGCACGTCACGGACCCTCATAACAAAAAGGAGCCCAGGTCCGAATACCCGCACGGCGCAGAGATTCGAACTTCGAAATGGTGTCCTCTATCGACGTTCGTTCCTACAACCATGGCTCCGATGCGTCGGACCTATTCAGGCAGACTATGTGCTCCGCGAAGAAAAAAAAAAAAAAAGGAACATTCATGCGGGTTCATGCAATATGCACCTCAAGGACCACGAATCTGTAGTAGCAAGAGCCTTAACGTCTGGGTACTACTGGCCCAACCCATGCACCGCAGACGAACGACGAACATGATAAAAAAATGCAAATGATGTGCCAAGTACATAGACCAATCCGCGCCAACCACAACAGGAGCTAACACCCATCACCTCACCATGGCCATATTCCACAAGTAGTGTACCGACAACGCGTCCCTTCCATGTTTGCCAGCGGGAGGATTGAAATTCCTTATCGTGTCCATAGACACTTACTAAATGGGATTCGAGGCAAAGGGTCGCCATAATCAACAAGAATCAGGTGAAACGATTATGTTTGGGATAAACATTGTGTGCCGTTTTGGAATTACCACTGGGAGAATTAGTTTCGGACAATGGGAAACAATCTGTGATAACGCCGTTCAAAGACTGATGTGCGAGAATTAAGCATTACACAAAGCGTTTGCATCGGTTAAACACCCACTAGACCAATGGTATGGTTGAGCGCGGCATATCGAAGTCTTGGCCGAAGGAAATCAAAGCGCCCTGGATAGACATAAAGGCATGGAGTGAGGATCTGTCACATGTCTTTTGGCACATCGCACAACAATAAAAAAGTTAGCCCAAGGGACACTCCCTGCTCTCCTTGTTCCATGGGACGGAAGCCGTTATAAATATACCAACCCGAAATCGATGCCAACTATTCGTACCGCGGAGGATCAAAATCGAAACCAATGAAACGAGCTGACGTATCGACTTGAGACATATTGGAGGGAAAGGCGCGAACGAAGCCAGCCGATACGTTAGGAAAAAGAAAAGTTAACAATGAAGGGTAGTCTATGAACGCTAAAGGTCGAGGAGTCTCATTTAAACCAGAGACTTCGTGTATCGTGCTAACACGCACGCCACGCAGAAGACAACAGGAAAGCAGGGACCAAAGAGGGAAGGACCCTACAGGTTACGGAAGCGCTTGGAAAAGGAGCATACAAGCTGTCGTGACATGATGGGTCGTGAGTTGGGCCACCGCACTGGAATATCTGCAATCTCAAAAAATTTACTATCTTTATGGAAGTGCTCACTGGGTATATGCGTACTTATTATTATTTTTTTTAAGACAAATGTTTTATATTTTTTGCAAGTACTAATTAAATGTCGCGGTTTCTAGCTAGAACTCGCGACATTTAAAGATATACATTCACTTTACATGCTTTATTGTGAGTACCTATTTATGTCTCAAATATTGTTTGTTACATTTTTAGTGCCTACCACGGCGTGCATGCACCTAATAACCCCACGATGGGAAAGAGGATGAGTAAACCTACTAAAAAGACTCGTTGAGTAGAGGTTGACAAACGCCTTCATCATTGGATCATGAATCCTTGTTAAACACCTTTCTCTCCTCAAGACGTTGAGTAAGTTTAAATGCGCAATCCACGATGGATGCGCAGCAAGCCAACAACGGTGCATGTTAACCAATTAGGAGTCAATACTTTAGACTTCTGATATGGTAATTCGCGTAACGCCGCATGTAATTGTAATGTCAACTCCATAACATGTAAACTTAGCATATTTTGCGTCATAACTTTAGTATGACTATGTTTCCACAAACAATTTGACAATTAGCACATCCCAAACAAGTCTTTCATGCAAAGCAAATAATTGTGCACAAACATATTTGTCAAACTTTTATACTAACTGTGAGCGTAACAATCGCACAAACCACAACAACAAACAACCCATACTATGGGTCCCAAAGGATAACTTTTACAAAAGAACCATGAGTTTAATTCAACAAAACTTGCCAACATGCACAAAAACAATAAGTTTGCACAAGGAAGAACGCCTAAATGCTGTGACAACGACTGGGACCTGAATTCCCAACTTGGTACGCAGCATCTCCAGCCTCCTCAAGCTTCCCCAGAAGTTCACTATCTTTGGTGACACAGTCGCCACGCTAACTGGCGACAAATCCATCATAACGGGGGATATATCGCTGCACCAACACCGCATAATATTGCTATGCCCTTCACCCCCTTCATTCTTTGAGCAAGCCTATGCGTGGGCCCTCTAAAGACTCCTTCAACGGATCTCCTTCACAAGTGCAAAAGGATTAAGGATGTCCACGCGACGGCAAAGATAGGAACCTGTCAGTTTGCGCCACTCCGGCTTGAGAAAGTAATCAGGCTGTCCTCAGCGCCCTCGGTTGGCAATGGCCTACCAAGGTTAACCCAGCCATAATAACATCTATGGGGTAATCCTGGTCACGCTCCAGCTGTGCAATATGAGGTAGCTCTAACAGTTTCATCGCCTCCATCGCACAACAACTCATCATATGCATAATCATTATATCTCAAATAACCGGAACCTGTGCGGCAGCACTGTTAACAACTTCTTTCATGCTGTTTTCCTCCACAGCTACCCCCTTACCACGTGCCAATGCACACTCACCAACCATCCCCAAAGGACTACTTGACCTCCATAAATGCCAAGTGCTCATGCAGCAAGGCGCCAGACCATAGGCTTATTAGCCACCTGCGCTCAGCAATAGCAAGACAACAGTGGAGGTAAGCCCTCATCATACTCAATACTGAGTTTGCGTAACTTCTCCTCCTGCTTCTGCAACAGCCCCTCCACCCTCTGGCGAAACTCATCCAGCCCAGCAAAATGGTTGTTCTTACCTCCCTCCAAATACTTTACAGCCCAATGACAACTTACCTTGTAATCCACAGAATTCGCGCGCTCTTGCTCTACCTTGACAAGCAGTGCCATTTTTTCCTCGGCAAGGTTCTGTGCATAAGACCTCGAAGACTCTGCCACAGCCCGCGCATCTGCCAACTGTGTCTTCAGCAGCAGAATCTCTTCGTCCTTCTGTACACTCTGGTTGCTTTCACTAGAAAACCTGGCTCTCAGCTGCGCCACCAGCGGCGGCATTGCTGCCAGATGACCATATAAAAATCAAACTCCTCCATAATTGACCCCTAGCATAACCCTAAACCGCCCTTGGGACCTTCTCCCGATCCCTCCTTAGATATGTCATCAGCAGTCAAGGGTACTAGTCGGGGAGGGACTGTGCAGCATGCCGTCACCTGGCGCAGCGGAACGCTAGTAGCCTACGACATCTAGTGCCGCACAAATAGCAAACAACCAACCAATAATGGGGATTACACATTACTTTATCATGATTGCGTCCCATAAACACTATTACTGGACGGACATAGAAGCTAAATTACTTACTTGGGGGGAGGAGTCGCGGTTTCCTCCTCAGTCGATGTACTCAAACCTAGACTGACATGACGCACCCTCTTTGACATCCCGCGCCGTCATCAACAGGTGGCCCTCTTGCTTTCAACCCAAAGTCAACTTCTCCAGCCACACGTTCAGCCCCTGCGACATCAGCATCCTTCGAAAACAACGCATGTTTGCTCTAGCCTGGGGGCTCCTCATTTGCACCCGAACACTGCACATAAGTGTGGGTGCTAATACATCAGTACTCTCGACCTCTGGTTGCTCCAGCACAAGTTCCATTGTGCGCCCTGCGGTACTTTCCAACAGCGGCTCCTCACCATCTCTTAAAGGTGCACCCCTCCGGTCAGCCAGCTTGGCTTACTCAAAATGAACCACGCTAAACAAATCCATTTCTGCGCAACACAGAACGAAAACAAAAAACAAATGGTTACATAAGCTTAAATAAGAAAGAGCGCTTACACTACTAAACGAGGGAGAAGGAGGGACAAGCACCCACCCCAGCCGTCATCGCCTATAAACATTGGCACTTCCTCGGGGCTTTGGAAATAATTACAACTAATGCCCATGTGGCATAGAAATTCTTATTCTAACTACTAACACCTATTCATACCTAACATTACTAACACATAAATATGTATACGTAATAATACTTACACGATAAATCACTAAAATGCTTAAATCACAAAATTATTTCCTTGTCACCAAAAGTGAACAAAATGAATTCAACCAATCTCACCACCATTCCAATCTCATTGAGATGATCACACTCAATAGATTGACTACCAATATCTCACATAATCCACATACACGCATATAAACATATATAATCACATAACGCATTCATTGCAACAAATACATAAGTCAACACTAATAGTTTGACTAACCTGCTCAAGTCATGGTTGTCATAGTTGTAACCACTTTAGGCTTAGAAGTCTTTAAATTAGCCAATGCTTTAGCCATTGTCATGTGATTGTCTGTTAATTCCTTAGCAGCAGCACTAACAGGCTCAACAGTAGTAATAGTTACACTATCAGTAGTAACTAGTGAACTAACAGTAGTAACTGCAGGCTCAGCAGTACTAACTTCAACATCAAGAGCAGGACAAACACCAGTTTTTGCTGGCTTCACAACTACTTCTTCACCACCAAGATCAGCAGTTGTATCCAAAATCAGATCATCATCCAGCCTTTGAGTCTCATCCACCAAAGAAATCTCAGCATCAGCATCAATATCATAAATCATCCCCCCCTGTTTGGATGCATTCTCCTCAGCACCCAAACTAGCTTCCTCTGAAGATTCCACTCTGGTTGCAAAACCAATCTTTCTTAGTCTTTTGAGAACTAAAGGTTTTGACTTTCTCATTTTCTCTAGCTTTTCAACCCTCTTCTTCAAACTTAAAATTTCATTAGCTTGAGCAAGCTTGTCCTTCTCCAAAGCATCAACCTTCCTCTGCAAACTTGTACACAAATCCATCAAATCAGCTAGTTTCAGACTACCCTCTTCACTTCTAGATGGGTTAACACCAGTGAGAGATGAATCATGCGGTGATGAGTGAGTAGGTTCTTGTTCAGGGGAATTATGCCTCCAATACGTTAGCTTTCGATACCAAATGTTGAATTTCTTCCAATATGCTTCATTTACTTGGTTTGAACTACCCTCATCTTCTGTTGTTTTCCTTTTCTGCTTTTGAATCTTCCCACCTCTGCCTCTCGTATCTTCTTGGTTTTCCGAGGTCTTATTGTTCGTTCGTTTTCCTTTTCCCCACTTATTTTCAATATGTTGTACCTTGTTGTATATTTGTTCCCTGGTCAATGGATTTAGAGCAAGCTGAAATTCTTGTTATCCATTAAACGCCTTCTTTTGCCTTCTGAACGGATGGTTGTATGGTAGATATCGTCTGTGTCCAGCATAACTTTGCTTGGATGAGGCAGAAAGTCTAACACAGTGCGTATCTTTCCCACATACTACACAATCTTTGAATCCACTGTATGGGCAGCCACATAATGTACCAAGTGCATGGTAATCGTTTATCGTCCATAACACAACGGCACGCAGATTAAAGTTTTCTTTTGTGGAAGCATCATATGTATCAACCCCTGTCTCGAATAAGGTATGCAGATCATCAACCAACGGTTCTAAAAAACATCGATATCATTTCCTGGGTATCCCGATATTAATACCGAAAGCATGATAAACTTTCTTTTCATACACAACCATGGAGGAAGGTTGTATATGACAGATAAAACTGGCCATACACTGTGATGCCTAGTTCCTGAGTTGACGTCAACCCCATCAGCCGATATTCCTAGCCGTAGATTTCTCGGATCTTTAGCAATTTCGGGGAATTTTTCATCTATGGTACGCCATGCCTGTGAATCTGCGGGGTGACGTAAAACACCATCTGTTATCCTCCTTGTTGCGTGCCATCTTAGATCTTCTGAAATACTTTCTAACTTAAAGAGTCGTTGCAGTCTTGGTATAATTGGAAAGTACCACATTACCTTTGCCGGAATGTTTTCGTACACTTTATGTGTCTTATTATCCACCTTCCATCTTGATATCCCACAAGTTGGACAAACAGTCAACTCCTTGTTATCCTTCCAGTAAAGAATGCAATTGTTGCTACATACATGTATCTTTTTGTATCCTGATCCCATCATTCTCATTAGTTTTTTGGCCTGATAAGTTTTTTCAACCATTTCATTACCTGCAGGTAGCATCTTTTTTAACAATCCTAGTAATTTAGTAAAGAACTTATCAGAAGCTTCATACTTACCCTTCAAGTTGAGTAGTTTAACTATTGCAGACAACTTTGTGAAGTCAGGATATCCTTTGTAAAGTGGCTTCTCCGCGTCTAATAATAGTTCTTGAAACTTGGCAAGGTCATCCTCATCAAAACTTTCTTTTGTAGCATTAACCATTTCTACTGTTGCTGGGCCATCTGTTGGAATTTCTGAACCAAAATCCATGTCAAAATCCGTGTCGTCAACAAACTCTGTTGTAGCATTAACAGGTATTTGGGCAGTTGTTGCTTGCTCATCCTTTTCTCCATGTTTATCCCATTTTGTGTAGCTTAGATCAATCCCGTATTTGAATAAATGGAACTGCACTTCCTCTACTTTATGCTCTATGTGGTTTAAACATGTGGTACACGGACATGGCATCATAAGCTATTGTTTATTACCTCGTGGGTCGATGTTCCTCATCTTCTGCAAGTTGTGTACTGCATACTTAATAAACGCTTCTACTCCATCAATATATTGTTTCTTGGTCCTACTAGTTCTCATCCAAGACTTGTCCATGCTATTGTTGAGGTTAAATGGTAACGTATATATCCTACAAGTCACAAATTAAACCAATATAAGCATCAAAGCATTTGTGTATAATTATAATGGACAGTGGGTAGTGTAGTGGTACTCAAAATTCCCTTTGATCACAATAACTATGTCAAAACAACCCATTAACCCAAACAGTGCCTTATTTCCAGTTGCAGCCTCACAAAAAATGATACTCATGTTCCGTGGTGGAAGCTTATATGGTATTTACTGCTGCTAAGTGTTTCCCACTATGTGATTATCAGAACTACTACCTGGTATACAACACAGATGCTTTTCTATTATGTTGTTTGTCTCATTATTCTAAAAATGACCAAAAGCATAATCAAGACATTTTCAATTACAGAATCATAAACACGGTTTTTTTAGAACGATGTGTACAAAAGGAACATAATACTTACTAGTTTGACGGGAGTGAGGGTCCTAATTGATGGGAGAGTGGCCAGCGATCCGACGAGAGAGTGACGTGATCGATAGCAGTGGTGGTGACTAGGATTTGTGGTGAGATAAGAGGGAGTTGTGGCGGGTGATAGGAGAGTTTTTCTTCTAGTGAATATGATTCATGAAATTTTTAGGGGAATACATTATCACAAATTTTACGATAATATAGAAAAGGTTGCAAAAATCGCGAATCGATAGACGGGCGGTCGACCTCCCGGTATCTTTTGTAATCATTCTAGGCGAGATTAATCGGGAAAATACTTTTAGCCACGATAATAGTTGTGAATAAAAGTTTTTTTAATTGTTTACCATAAAATTGATCAAAACGTAATATAAGCAACGGATGAAAAAATCGCGAATCGATAGTCGGGCAGATCGACCGCAATGTCGCTTTGTAATCGTTCTAAGCGGGAATAATCGGTTAGTATTCGGTCGAAAGCCACCCTGTTACAACACATGCATGACTGTGACAACTGGTTAATAACATGGTTTGTAAGTGGCTTATATTATAATGGAACCCATGCATAACCGGTGATTATGGCTAATTCATATGGGTCGACCATGGGTCATGTGCATTAGGATATCATTGGTCACATTCAGTATTTGACATCATATGGGTCATATACATTGGGTTGTAGTTGCTTAAAGTGTCATGTACGCAACATCCATGACTGGTGACAATGGGTAATTAACATGGGTCATATGCATTGGGTTGTAGTGGCTTATATTGTAACGGAACATATGCATAACCGGTGATTATGGCCAATTCATATGGGTCATTGGTATGTGCTTAATTACACATACCTTTTACCTTTAAAAACGAGCTAAAATAACCAAAAACGGACTTAAAATGCCAAATATACGCTTGTTTTGCTAATTGTATTGTGCAGGAACGGATAACTAAGAAAAGGACGAAAAACAAAGCCAAAACGACAAAACCGGACTCGGAATGGAAAAGACTGTGAAAGACAAAGCCAAATCGAAGCCGAAAAGTCAATCAAGTCAAAAAGTCAACAGAAAAGTCAACTGGTCAAAGTCAACCCAAGTCAACCCCGAGGCCAAAAGTCAAAGAAATATAAGTTTAGGGACTGAAATTGTAAATCCCTAAACTTATATTTAAAGAAGAAAAGAGGAGAAAAGAAGAGAAGGGCCAAACTGCCATTTTTGCAAAGATATACTCCAAGGGCTATTTCTGTCAAGTCCTAAGACTTATAGCCACCAAGGACGGGTTATGCAATCAATGTTATAACTTTTGGGGACTTATTTTGCCAAGTCCCCAAAGTTATTTAACACCAAGGACGATGGATGCAAAGTGACTTAACACTTTGAAGGGCCGATTTTGCCAAAACCCCAAACCTACACTCTGTCTCTCTCAAACCACTTTTCCCGCCATTGTTTTCCCCCCAAAAAACAACTCACGGGTTTACAAACCCGTTTTTACCTTGTAGACTATCACCACCACCATGGGTACTCACCTCCCCCCTCCTCCACTAACTTTCCCACCAAAAGAGAAGCCTTGCCATGTTGGCAATCTCCCAATTTCCCATAAAAGTAGCCGAACCAATGGCTAAGATGGTTCTAAAAAAAGCACAAGGACTATGGATGGCTTGGATTTACTCATTGAAGTCTCTCACAAAAGAAACACAAGAAGAAGAAGCTGAAGACATAGATTATAGTATAAATAGGGTCTTAGTGATAGTTGAAAAAGGTGTGTAGCTGCTTTTAGTTAATTAATTTTCAATTCAGCAAAATTTATGTTTGTTTATGCTTATTTACAGCTTATTTAAAGTTCTTTGTACCCTTTTTATCAATTAATGAAGCATTGAAGTTTTTAAGATTTATACCCGTTTTAAGAATTTATTATCAAACGATTTAAATTACCTTTATATATGTTAAATAAGCTTCTATAAGCTCTTATAGAAGCTTATTAAGCTTATAAAACTTGAACTCTTCATAGTTTATAGTTTTATAAGTTTTTGTTTGAAAAAATCAAGAATAAGCATTTGGAAGATAAGCTAAAGTTGGAAGAGCTTATGGGCTTATTCACTGGCTTATTTATAAGCCAGAGCTTGTAGCTGAAAGCCCCTACCCAGAGGGTCCAAAAAAAAAAGTCTTGTAAAAGCATGGACAAAGGTATATCACAAAACTCTCTCAATTTGAAGTCTCAATTTTTTAGAATTTTTTATAGCTTATTCTGTTTTAGCTTTTTAGAGTGCTTATTTCCTGCTTATTATTGTTCATTTAGGGTGTTTAAGGCTTATTTGTCTATTCCCTTTAAGAATTGTGAGCCAAAACAGTTTTTTAAAGTATTAAAATCCATTTTAAGAAATATAAAGGGGTGTTTGGGTCAATATGGAAAACGGGTCAAAAAGGTTGTGTGCATGGGTTGAGGTATTTTAGTTAGTTTTAGCTTAATCTTTTAAGGCTCAATTAAGCTGTTTCCACAAAGTTTTTAAGGTTTCAAAATAGTTTTTCAAAGCTTTTTTAAAACTATTTTCAAAACTTATTAGACTTTTCAAAAACACCACCAAGTGCTTTTTGGTTAACACTTGTGGATTGAGTTAAGTTTCTAAAAGTGTGTGTTTTGTGGTGTTAAACCAAGCTGTCAAACCCCTTTGTTCTTTTGACTTGTTAAGTCAAAAATCACTAAGTATTTGTAGTAGCAGTTTTAAAAACTCAAGGGGCCTTTTTCACCTACAAAATTCAGCAAGTTTTTATGATTTTCAAAAGCCAAAAGTTTGTGCACAAGTCCATAAGCTAGGGTACTTTAGCTGTTTTCATTTTTCTTTTCAATTTGAGCTTATTTGACAGCTTATTTAAAGCTGTCAAATAAGCCCTTAAGTTTAGCCTTAAAGCTCCCCTGGTGCAAAGGGGAGACTTTAAGCCCCTTTTTCATAGCTTTTAAGAGGACTTAAGCCCAATCTCTTGGCTTGTTTCAAGAGTCTATAAGCTCTTGTATAAGCACCTTTAGTTTCAGCTCTTAAAAAGCTTATTTGTTGGCTTATTTTTAAGCCCAAACTTGCCTTTTGACTGTTTTTGAATGACTTAGGTGTAGGGATTGCTTATTTTCCTTTTCTGGCTTATTGAGCTTTTCTCATAAGCTCATTATTGCTCCTCATAGCTTTTTAGGTTAATATAGTTAGTAGTTGAGCTTATTTGCCTTTTCCTAGCTTATTTGTCCAAATGACTTAGTGAAATTTTAGTTTTAAGCTTTGATTAGTTTCTGTCACACTTAAGCTTTTTCCAGCTTATTTGTTTTAAGCACTTAGTTTTTTTTAGCTTATCTAGGTTAGGTTTAGACTCCTTTTAGCTTATTTAACCCTTAGCCTAGCTTATTCGACCACAAGGCCAAATGACTTAGCTTATTCTAGCTTTAAGCCATTTTTTAGTATTCTGTCAACTTTAAGCTTATTTTTAAGCTTATTGAGTGCTTTTTAGAAAAAGTTGTAGTTGACAAAGTTGTTAAGCCCCACGAGCTTAACAACTTTGCTTTACAAAGTTTTCGAAAAGAAAAAAAAGGGGGAAAGACAAGAGGTCCGGGTGAGCAAGACTTGAACCCGGGACCTCTCGAATACATCCCTTATAAACATACACACTCATATACCGCTGGCCTTGGGTTTTTTTCGTTAAAGACTCAAGGGGCTGTAATAAATTAGGGTGTTTTGGATTATTAAGCTTATAAGCTAAAAAAGAAATAAGCTTTATTACGGCTTATTTCTTAAGCGCTTTGTTACTCTTTTTTGTGAGGAATATCCTAGTGTAAAGTATTTTTTATAGCAAAAAAATTTCAGAAATTTTTTTCGATACTCATTACTATTTTTATAATTTTCATTTAGTTAAAAACTTTTAAAAATTCAAAAAAATACAGAAAAATAATCAAAAAAATATTTTTCTTTTTAGAAAATTTTATTTATGCCATAATAGTTTATTTAGGAAAAATATAAAAAATCTTCTCGTAGGGTCATTTAACAACAAAACTTTTCCTTTTTCTTAAAGAACTCCCGGGCGGTTTTTTGTCTGACTCGTTTTTTTGGTCCAACGAACACCGTTTACGGTCTAGTCTTTCCATTCTCGTTATATGTCCTATATATTATTTAGAAGCAAAAATTTCTCGAGGGTTAATTTATAAAGATTTTAGGTTTTCCTTCCTTCCCCCTATTGTTCGGATTCCGTACTCCTCGTTTTCCTAGTTTAATTTCATAAATTTCTAGGTTTTCTAAACGTTTTTTATTTGTTTATTGTTTAATTTTGACTTTTCCACCCACACTTTCAAGTCAATTCTCTCTTTCAAACTCAAATCTTCGACGGTATCGATTCACTCATCCAGCCTCGTTGGGATAAACACCCGGAACACTCTATACTACTTTCACAGTTTCATGAATGTTGTTTTTAGATTATATATATATTTTATATTTTATTATATATTATATATATGGTGTAAAAACCACCAATCAATTTTTGGCGCCGTTGCCGGGGAGGCTGTGATACCGATTTTCGTTACGTTTGACCATTTGTTTTTGAATCTGTGAATATTTTCTTTTATAAAAACATAAAAAAATACAAAAATATTTTTCATTTTCTTTCATTAGTATAATTATCAGATAAAAACCAAAGAAAAAACCAAAAATATAAAAACATTGTTCATAAAAAAAGAAATAAAATTCACAAATTGGTAAAAATACCAAAATATAATATTCTCAACTGAGGTATTATCATAATAACTTCCGGTGAACTTGTTGGTTTCCCAACACGAACAACGATTTAAAAACTTGTCTTTTGGTGTCTCTTACGACGTACGGCTCACCTTGGAAAGTTTGAAACAAACTAAAAGTGTAAACGGAGGGTTGTTCCTAGGAACTACGACCCGAAAGGAGAAATAAGCTTCGCGCTATTCCTACTCCTCCGCTCACCTGTGCGTTTATCTTTTTGAGAGCTACCGTGAAGTAAGTAGATTATTTGGTTTAAGTTGTCTTATCTCATTGTCCGTAAAATACATTGTGAATAAATCATCAAAAAAAAAAAAAAAAAAAAAAATTAGTGTAAATTTTCTTTTTATATTTCTATTTTGTGCATGCGCACTCGTTCTCAAGCCCGTAAACGTCGACAACAGCAAGTCCAACAAACTTCTGTTGAATCATCCAATCTTGAGAAACCTGATAATCCTCCCATAGTTACGATGGCTGATAATCGTACTATGGCGCAATTGCTCGAAGCACCCACCGAGGGTTACGAGGATGCGATCGTTATTCCGGAAATCACCGCGAATAACTTTGAAATCAAGCATGGTCTTCTGAATCTTGTCCAAAACAAGCAATTTTTTGGAAATGATAAAGAAGACCCACATGCTCACATCCGTTATTTCAACAAGATCACTTCTACGATGAAGATTCCGAACGTACCAAATACGTCGGTTAAACTTATGCTTTTCCCATTTTCTCTCGAAGGGGCAGCCCGGATATGGCTGGAAAAAGAACCCCCTCGGTCGATTGAAACATGGGATGATCTTGTTACGAAATTTATTAACAAATTCTTCCCTCCCTCTAAAACGACAAATCTCAGAAATGAAATCACGAGATTTCAGCAAAAATTTGATGAGACGTTTTGTGAGGCTTGGGATCGTTTCAATGATCTTTTAAGGGGATGCCCTCATCATGGGTTTTCAGAATTGCATCAACTCGATACATTCTATAATGCCCTAAACTCAATTGATCAAGATTCATTGAACTCTGCTGCTGGTGGTAACTTCTTAGACAAAATGCCTCGAGAATGTTTAAAAATCATCGAGAGCAAGTCTAAGGTACGTCAATCAAGAAACAAAGCTGTTGTAGCTAAAATGAGTACAAGCTCTTCCACCCCAGCAATCTCATCTGATGTTGCTGAACTCAAAGACATGGTTCGGGCATTGATTCTCGACAGAAAGAACCAAACCCCAGCTTCCGCCCCCGTAAAAGCGGTTGAACAAAGTTGTGTAACTTGTGGGGGAGGTCATTTTTATCAAAACTGTCCAGCCACTAATAGCAACATTTACCATGACAATATCCAAGAGTATGTGTCCCAAGCCGCTGCGGCCAATTTCAACCAAGCTAATTCTGGTTATCGACCTCCGATGGTCTCAAATCAAATTCGACCTCCTGGTTTTCCTCCCATTCAGAATCCTCATGCAAATAGTCAAAACAATTTCAATCGAGGAAATAACTTCAATCAAAACAGAGGAAACAATTTCAACCAAGGTCAGATTTATCGACCTCCGGTCAATCAACCGGTAGCTCATCAAGGACCTGCTCCTCAGACACACGGTGTGTCAAAAACAGATTTTGAAAGATATATCACAGCCAATGATGCAGTGTTGAGAAACATGCAAAACCAAGGTCAAAACCTGCAATCCCAAATGGCAAATTTGACTGATATGCTTTCAAAATTTGTTACTGCTAATACAGCTTCTACTTCCGGTTCTGGAACTCTTCCTGGTAACACTGTTACCAACCCAAAGGAAGATTTAAAAGGTATCACTACCCGAAGTGGTGTTACCATCCAAGGACCGAAAGCAGTTAATCTTGACACCGAGGTGACAAAGGACACGATGCCTCCTGCTAATAACGGAAGCACCGAAGACGTCCAACCTCCTGTTGTTCAAATTCAATCTCGTAATCCAAATCCTGAGCCCAATGTTGCTCCTGTTGTTACTCCAGTTCCTAAAGCATCAATTCCATTTCCATCACGAAGAAATGATGAAAGGCGCAAGGAAAAAGCTAACGATCAAATCGAGAAATTTTATGAAATCTTTAGAGATTTAAGTTTCGAGATTAGCTTTACCGATGCCTTGATGCTCATGCCTAAATTTGCTTCGACTTTAAAAACCTTGATTGGAAACAAGGAAAAATTGAGCGAATTGGCAAGGACTCCTTTGAATGAGAACTGTTCAGCGGTCATCCTCAACAAGTTACCAAAGAAACTTGGAGACCCTGGCCGATTTCTGATTCCATGTGAATTTACGGGGATTACTACATGCAACGCATTGGCCGATCTTGGTGCGAGCATTAATCTCATGCCTTATTCTGTATGGAAAAGTCTATCTCTTCCTGAATTGACCCCGACTTGCATGACGCTAGAGCTTGCAGATCGTTCAATCACTGAACCGATCGGTATCGCTGAAGATGTCTTTGTAAATGTGGGAAAATTCCAATTTCCAGCTGACTTCGTAGTTGTTGATTTTGAACCAGACCCCCGAGTCCCCTTAATTCTCGGGCGATGTTTCTTGAAAACAAGTCATGCTTTGATAGATGTTTATGAAGGCGAGATTACCCTTCGTGTTGGCAAGGAAGCCATCACATTCAACTTGGACCAAACTTCAAAATACACAGCTGATTACAACCATATGACGGTCAACAAAATATCGAAATGGCTTGTGATGAGTATTCTCAAGAGGTCCTAGGATTTTCAAACGTGATCGCGAGTGGCAATCCCACTCCATATTCTGAGCCTATTGTTTCTACTGCTTCTCCAACTCTCACTCCTTTCGGGGATAGTGACTTTCTCTTATTTGAAGAAGCAGATTCGTTTCTTGCTCTAGAAGATGATCCAACTTCATCTGAAGTTGATCCAACTTATCAGGATCCTGAGGGGGACATCCTGATTCTAGAAGCAATTTTGAACAGTGAACCACCACCCCCCCTCCCAAATCATGAACAATATATGCCTGGAGGTAGGAAAGAACTCAAACTCTGTGAAGCTAAAACCGTTGAATCTTCCGTTAATGAACCTCCCGAGGTTGAACTCAAGGAACTGCCACCCCATCTTGAATACGCATTTTTAGAAGGTGACGACAAGTTGCCTGTCATAATTGCTAAAGACTTAAATGTTAGCCTCAAAATATTGAGTCGAACAATGGAAGTTCGTTCATAATTATATTAGGTCTCGGTCACTAAAATAATATA
>BQNB010101943.1:0-24359 GCA_026074375.1 Tanacetum coccineum
AACCAGCTGTTGGAAAACATATTGGTGGACCTGTCAACATTACAAGTTAACAAATTGTATGACTAAGTGATTTTACAGGCAACTGTCTTTGGACTTAAAAGGATTTTTTGAAGTAAAATATTCTCCAGGCTGGGTTTTAAAAAGCGCGATGCGCGCCGAGGCGATAAGAATCAAAAAGCCGAGGCGCGAGGCGCGGAGGCGAAAGCGCGCGCATCACGTACGCGGACATTTTTATAAAAAAAATACTTGTAAATTATATATAATGCACAAATATAATAATACCACATATAATACCAAATTTACGATCAAAAGATATCATGGATTTTCATAGTTAACAATTCCACTCGCTAAAATACATAAATATCACCAAAAGGATCAGAAGTGTTACCATTTTTGAATAATTAAAAGCAAATCAAAAGCATCCATGGAAAGCTTTGGGACTTCTAAAGTAAAATTGGTCTTACCAATACACATTAGTAAGACCAATTTTACTTTAGAAGTCCCAAGTACATGATGCGCAAAAAAGCACTGATGTACGCATTAGCTGATGTGTGCCTGATGCATGCGCCTCACCACGCATCCCGTAAACGTAATGCATCAAGGTGTCCGATGCAATGGGGTAGTGCATCTGCCTCAGACGCGCTTTTTTAAACACAAATGTGAATTACAAATCTTTCCGCTAAATCATACTAACAAGCCTATTCTATCCTATGTTAGCCTCAAAATATTGAGTCGAACAAGGAAATTCGTTCATTAATTATATTAGGTCTCGGTCATTAATTAATTATATGTTATAATAGGCTAGACGGGTAAACGGGCTCTTTATGTAATCTAATCGGTCACGTGTATCGGGCGAAAGCCCAAGTAATCCCAAGCCCGGCCCGTAGAAACACCAAGGCATGAAAGCCTTTTGGTTTTAACTATAAATACCCCTCTCCAAGGATGGAGAGGGTGTTGATTCATTTGTAAGATTTCATTTGTTTAATTAACCATTCTCATTTTTCTCTCTTTATTTCTCTCTCTAACTTCTTTCTAAAATTCTTCCTTTTCTCTTATCTATTTTTCTTGTATCAATGGTGAAGTGAAAGTGGATATTGGTCACCGACATTTGGTATCACTCGCCACGGGTGGGTTTAGTGATTCGTTGTCTTATTTTGGTTTAGCTTATTTCGTTTTTTTATGTATTGTCATTCGGCTTATTTTTCTTTTCATTTCCAAAAGCTATATACTTTATTGGTGAAAAACTATTTAAAATTTCGTGTGTGCTTGTCTAAGCGGTTGTGGGCTTATATTTGTCATAGAAATCAGATACATTCATTTTGGGCTAATTTTTACTCCATAGTTTTGTTTATCATTTTTTTGTTTTAGTCAAAAACATTTTGTTCTTTCTCTTCTTCTTCATTTTTTTCTTTTCTTTCGTCACTTTTGTTAACTTTTCCGCCGCTTATTACTTCTTAAGAGCTTCTTCAAGCTTATTTTGGCTAGCTTATTTCTTGGCTAGTTGCGGTCCAAACGGTTTCAAAGAAAACAAACGAAAGACAAGATCCAAGGTTTTAGGAGGAAGGACGGTTGTACACTTTGTTGTTTTGTAAACCGAACTAGTTGATATCACATGCACCCGAACTAGTCAAGTTTCAAGAGCAACCGATCTAGTCACTTGCTTTGAAGACCGAACTAGTTAATTCAAGAGGAACCGAACGAGTTCATTTTTAGCACAACCGATCTAGTCACTTCGTAAAGCACCGATCTAGTCACTTTGTTACATGGAACCGAACTAGTTGTTTTACTTGAGAACCGAACGAGTCAATCTCTTATAAGCAACCGAACTAAAATCACACGTTTAAGTAATTTTTGTGTTTTCGGTTTCGAGTGTCGTTTAACTACGAGACGTTTAACTTATACCATCGTGATCGTGACATATTTTCGATCAACGTGGTATATTTGGATTTTACCGACGATAACCGTGTCATTCCGAAAGAGCTAAATTACAATCGTTGCATTATTTGTTACAATTCAAAACGAAAACGAAAAACAAAACAGGAGGGAATTTGTTTTAATAATTGACTAAAATTGGAAATTTACAAGTTAAGCCCCTGGACTTAAAGATAAATTCAAGATTAGTCTTTGTTTGATTATTTATCCTTAAAGTTCAAAGTATAATTCACCGTTAGTCCTTAATTGCTACGATTTCAACAATAGTCCTCCAAAGTTCAACGATTGTGCACCGTTCATCGTTTCAAGCTCATTTTTCGCCAATAAAAGCTCAAGTTCTTCAACGACAACAACGATTTCAACATCAATTCATTTTTGTTTTACGGTTTCTTCTTGATTTTGTAAAATCCCGCGAAAGATACGATTCTTTTCTCGGTTTTAATCAAAGATTTGTAAAATCCCGTGAACGTTAATTGATTTCAATCCACAACAACAATCACTTTACCTGCTTAAGATCCTACAAATCATTTTCACTTCATAATTCTTCAATCATTCATCATGACAACTCCAATTGTAACTTCCACAACCGACAGTCAAATGCATAACAACATAATGGCAGCTGGTTCAAGGGATCGTCCACCAATGCTTGCAACAGGACGATATGCACAATGGCGATCACGGTTCTTACGATACATTGATACAAGACCAAATGGTGATGCCTTACGTGGGCCTTACGGAATGCATACTCAAAGGTCTTAACACCAACGATTGTCAAAACACCATATGTTTTTCCTCCACTCCTTTTCCTGCCAACAGAGGATTCACGCAGCATTCCTGAACAAACAACAGTCGAGACAGTTATGAATATGACTCCTGAGAACAGAAGCTCATATTGAATCAGAAAAGGAAGTGATTCTTGATATTGACGGGAAATTGGTGATGAAATAACTCAACATTGATGCATGTCAGAACAGCTCAAGAAATGTGGAAGCCATAACGAAAACTACAACAAGTGAAACACTCATATTCAAGATGTCAAGACAAACTTATTCAGGAGTTTGGTCAATTCACCTCTCACATGGAGAAACAATTGAGTTCATTACTACACAAGATTCACAAAACTGATGAATGAAATATCAGAAACAATTTGACAGTTGCAATGAGCAAAGTCCATTTCAATTTTTTCAACTAACTCAACCAAAAGTGGTCAAGATTTGTCACAATTGTGAAGCAACAACACAAGTTGAATGAATTTTCATACATAGAGCTCTTGACAATTCTAAACAATACCAAAAGGAATTAATGAAACTCCGTGCAAAAGAATGGCCAAGAATTGCTAACCCTTAGCACTTGCTGCCCTACTGCTCAAAAACACTTCAAGACCCTTATTACCAAACATCAAAACCTCACAAACCATATTCACCAACATCAAAAGCTTCACTTCCAACCAGATCTCATGCAACTACAAGATACAAAGGCAAAGAGATAGCCAAACCAAACACACCACCATCTGAGTTAGCTTCTGAAGAAGACAGTGATCCTAAACCAAGCTCAGAAGGATAAAGAACAAGCAAAAAATTTGGCTCTCATTGCAAAGGTACTTCAAGAAACACCTACAAACTACCAACAACAACCTCAGAATCTTCCTCAAACACCAGAAACAAGAAGTTGATTACTACTCCAAGTAACAAAAATGACATACGAACAGGACAGTTTAGGAATCAGAGGGCAGTGAATGTTGTTGGGGCCTAGGAAAACATAGGTGTCCATGTAGTGCACATTCTGGGATACAGTGTTTTAACTGCAAGGAATTTGGTCATTATGCTAAGGAATGCAGAAAGCCAAAACGGGTTAAAGACTCCACGTATCATAAGGAAAAGATGTTGCTATGTAAACAAGCTGAGAAAGGTGTTCAACTTCAAGCAGAGCAATCTGACTGGCTAGCAGACACGGATGAAGAAATTGATGAACAAGAGTTGGAAGCACATTATAGTTACATGGCAAAGATCCAGGAGGTTCCTAATGCAGACTCAGGCACTGACGCTGAGCCATTGGAATAGGTACAATACGATACTAACGATAATGTGATTGCTAATGACATACAACATTTTGAGCAATCTGAATCCATTACTAACATATGTGCAGTGGAAACGGGTGATAGTAATGTCATTCCTGACTCACTGGATATGTGTGATAATGATATTCAGGATGACCAAAATGATGTAGAATGTGATGATGAGCGTGTTGCACTTGCTAATTTAATTGCTAATTTAAAGCTTGATGTCGATGAAAATAAAAAGATTCAAAAGCAATTAAAGAAAGCAAATGCAACATTGACTCAAGAATTAACTAAGTGCAAATCTATTCTTGCAGAAACTAGTAGAACTCTAAGGGAATCTAATAGTATTCGAGATAGTTGTTTAGTTGCACTTCAAAATAAACAGACTAAGTTTGAGAGGTACAAGGCCTTTAATGATCGTACAGTTGACTATGACAAACTTGAATGTAAGTTAAATGAAACTCTATGACTATTAGCTCAAAAAGAAATTGACATAAAAGAAGGTTTACAAGTTAAAGCCTACGAAATTTCTATTGTCAAAGAGAAACACGATGAGTTAGTCAAACAGAGTCTTTTAACAAAGTCACATTATGAAGGTCTTGTCAAAGAGAAAACAAAGGTCATAACGGATTTGAAGCTTAAGGAAGAAAAAGATATTGACAAAATGATTTCAATGGAAAACCAATTAAAGTTTTTGAATGAAATTGTTTACAAAAGGAGTCAATCAATCCAAACCATTCATATGTTAGCACCCAAATGCCCTACATTTAATGGAAGACCTACCTTTGCCAATCCAATGTACCTCAAAAAGACTTAATTTGAGAAACCATGTTTGTATGCGATCCCACATGACCAATCTGATCCTGCAAACAGACTCATCCCCGATAGGGAAGAGATTCTGACTCTTGAAGAAGAGAGTCGATCAAAATTGAATAAAGACTTAGTGAAACCTTTTGACTACACAAAGTTAAATAGTCTTTATGAAATTTTTAAACCCCCGACTCAGCATTATGAAATTCAGTTCGCACAGGCAAATGAAATAAGAAAGAAAATGTGGAGAAAATCATTTGTGAAAACAAAACCAAATATTTTCAAAAACATCGATTTCTTACCAGTGTCAAAATCAATAAGCAAAAGTAGACAAGCATACAATGTCATGACGAATAACATTAATCATCTGAAAGAAATTGTCGATCAAGCGTGGGTAAAACATTCAAACGACCGTCTTCATCTTCGTAACCCAACTGCTCAAGATATGGAAATCCTAGTTAAGACATGTTTGATGCCCCTTGCCCTTAAGACTCAGAATGATAGTTTCGCATTTGTTCATGAACTTAAGCAAGAAATGCATGCAGATTTAAAGTACGTTGAATCTCTTGAAGATGAAATTGATGAACTTGAATCTGATAAGGCAGAATTTTCCAACATGTATGATATGCTTTTGCAAGAATGTGTGTCGAATGATATTATGTGTTCATATTTGCAATCTTCATCTGATTTAGATGAGATCACTGAATTACAATGCTTATATCTTCATAAAGTCAGGGAATGTGACTGTCTTGCACAAAAGCTTTCTGAACAAACTGAATTTGTAAGTAAAGAGATTTACACTGAGCTTTTACGAAGTTTTGCTAAATTAGAAAAACACTCAATTTCTCTTGAAATCGCTTTACAACAATGTCAAGAACAACTGAAAAATGACACAGTTTGCAAAGAAAAAGCGTCAAATGTATTTCGAAAGGAACGTGAACAATATTTTGAAATACAAGATTTGAAAGCTCAACTGCAAGACAAGAACATTGCAATAAGTGAGTTAAAGAAACTCATTGAAAAATGCAAAGGAAAATCTGTGGACACTAAGTTTGATAAACCATCTGTTGTTCGACAACCAAATGCTCAAAGGATTCCAAAACCATCAGTTTTAGGAAAACCGGCTCCTTTTTCAGACTCTCTTGAGAGAAAATATTTTGCAAAGAAAAAGTCGGTTTCAAAAACTAATGAGTCAGAGGGTTTATCAAAACCAGTCACTCCATAGAATTTGCCTCAAACAGCAACGCAAGCTGTAAGAAACACAAATGTGATTAAACCAGGCATGTATCGAATTACAAGTAGTACAACACAAACTAGAGCACCACAGTTGATTCAGACTTTTAGGAATACTAATCCTCGTGTGTTTACATCTATAGGAGTAGCTTACAGAACTAATGTTAACAGACCACAGCTTAGAAGCAATCAAATGAAAGATAAGGTCCTGCCAAACACTAGTCAAGTGAAGTTTAAGAAGACTGAAGTAGAAGACCACCCTAGGATTTCTTGTATTTCTAAACAAACAAAGTCTGTAACTGCGTGTAATGACAGTTTAAATTCCAGAACTTCGAATGTTAATGCTGTTTGTGCTACTTGTGGAAAATGTGTGTTCAATTCGAATCATGATGCTTGTGTATCTAAGTTTTTGAATGACGTGAATGCTAGAACTAAGAAGCCTAAAGTAGTGCCTATTAGTACTAGGAAACCCAAAAGTCAAGCGAACAAATCTGTTGCAACACACCGTAAGAAAACAGTTGCATCAGAATCCATTATCACAAATTCCAAGAGTTACTATAAGATGTTGTATGAGAAAACTAATAAGGCACGGATAATGGTTGGATTTAGAACAACAATGGCCATCAGGGATTAAAAAAAAATTGGGTTCCTAGACAGAAAAAGAGAATGGGGTGACTAAAAATTAGGAATGAGAATTTGCAAAAGAGAGTTAGTTTCGCTATAGATAATGCATCTAGGATAACTAATGTCTTGAAACTCACAAATACTTTAGGATCCAATTTGTCATGTATTCCATCATCATCTAATTCTCTTACAGATTGTACAACTCATCCTATTCATTTTTGACTCTGGATGCACAAAGCACATGACGGGCAATCTATCGCTTCTGTGCAACTTTGTTGAAAAATATCTTGGTACTGTTCGTTTTAGCAATGATCAATTTGCTCCAATTTCTTGTTATGGAGATTTGGTTCAATGAAATATTACGATCAACAGGGTTTACTACGTCGAAGGTCTCAATCACAATCTTTTCTCGGTTGTTCAATTCTGTGATGCGGATTTGGAGGTTACATTTCGAAAATCTACGTGTTTTGTTAGAGATCTTCAGGGAAACGACTTACTAACCGGTAATCGTGGAACGGATCTCTATACAATTTTTCTTCAAGAAACAACTTCATCAACTCTAATTTGTCTCATGGCTAAAGCCTCACCAACCCAATCATGGTTATGGCATCGAAGACTTTCTTATCTTAACTTCGACTACATCAACTTGCTTTCAAAGAAAGATGTTGTGATTGGTTTACCAAAACTGAAGTATGGCAAGGATCAACTATGTTCCTCTTGTGAAGTGAGTAAAGCAAAACAAAGTTCATTCAAGTAAAATATTGTTCCAAGTTCAAAAGGACGGTTAAATTTGCTTCATATGGACTTATGTGGTCCAATGCGGGTTGCTAGCATAAATGGGAAGAAATATATTTTGGTAATTGTCGATGATGGTGTAGTTTTATATACCTGTAAAATATATATATAAAATATAATACTTCAAAGAGCAATTAAGAAAATTCCCTAAGGAAAATTCACTCTCAAAAATATATATAATATAATATATAATACCTATATTTAACCGGGTAAGTATGATCACCCGGGTCGTTTCCCCAACGACTAGTGAAATTGAAATCTTGTTTAAGCTTGGATTATGATTTGAATAAGCGAATGGATGATTTGATAATCTAAAGCAACAATTAAAATGGACAATTAAAAACAATTAAACAATTAAACTAATACGGGAAACAAATAAAACGCGACAATTAAGAAAACCTACTAAATTTAAACCTAAAATTGCAAACTAAGTTCTAAACCTAAATTATGATTAAATAAAATTTTAAGAAAAAGAAAAATATTTTTTAGATTATTTTTGAATTTTTTAAGAATTAAAAAATGGAATTAAATCCATAGCTAAATATATAAAAAAAAAAATAGAAAATAATTGAAATTATATTTTTCCTAAGTAAAATAAGTAAAAAGAAAATTTTAGAAAAAGAAATTACTATTTTTGGCTTTTTAGATTAAAAGATATGATTTTTCTAAAATTTAAACTAATTAAAAACTATAAAAATAATAAAACTATTAAAAATAAAGTCCTAAAAATTTTATAAAAATTACACTAAATAAAGAAAATGTGCAGAAACTTTCTAAAAATAAAAGCCCTAATTTTTACTTTTTATTTAAAGACTAATTAAACTAATTAAAACTAAACCCTAATTATTAATTAAAATTAATTAAAAACTAATTAAAAACTAACTTAGGGACTAACTGTGTTAAAGACTTAAGGGCTAACGGGGCTAAAGTATTTAACAGGCAAGGATTAACTTAGAAACAATTAAAACAGAAAAATTACAAGAATGGTCCCTGAAGACCTAACCCGATAACAACCAAAGTCCTAATAAGCCCTCAAATAAGTTGAAGTTTAAAAAGTGCTTTTTAGGAAAAACTCAAAAGAGAAAAGTTGTAGAACAGCTTGAGGAGAACAACTTTAATGAAAAGACTTATATCTAAAAGCCACAAATAAGCTCAATAAGAGCTTATTTATCAGCTGACCTCAGAAAGTGGGGTTTAACCCTTGGTTTTAGAAAATAAGCTATAAAAAACTCAAAATTAGTTCAAAATGTAAAAGGAAAGAAGTTCTAATGAGCTTATGATATGCTTAATCAATAAATGAAAAGAAATAAATACTTAAACTACTTTTAAGCTTCTGAAATTGATCATGAACTAAGCAAACTCAGAAAACAAAAACAATAAGCAAAATTCCCTAAACTAAACGATTGTGTGTCCTCACGCAATATCATATGCCTTATAACCAAATACTTAAGAAAATTTCCCCAAACTAATCCTTTAAGAAGTAGTAAAGTCATTGTGGGAACAATTTCTAAGTCACAAGTTATAAAACACCCGAATTCCCATTTTTAAAACTTTTTCTCTTTTTATGGTTTTTCTTGATATATTTCTAACTACAACTTATTTATTTTCAAAAGAGATATTATATTGTTTTCATTACCACATTGGTAACTTTTAGGATCATAGAACAAAAAGCACAATTAAGTGTCTAAAAGATAACTTCATCCCAAAGGTGGCAGTACTAACTTGTGACAGCAGTACTAACTTTTAGCTAGTACTGGTGCACTTTGGTGGATTTGGGCAGCAACTTAAGCTAACTAATAAGCAATAAATCTAAATCTATTACCTAATCTATATTAAGCTACCTCTAAACTATATACTACCTTAATTTGAAAAGCTAAGTCTTAAGATTACTTTGGCTTAATCTTAAGCCAAAAGTGACAGCAGTACTAACTTTTTAGTTAATACTTTGCACAAGTGCAACTCAAAAGTGCAGGCTTCCTAAGGGAAATCCTGCACTTTTACACACTCTACTAGAGTGTTTAAACAAAGTGCAAATAAGTTCTAAGCCTTAGAGGGCTTAGATCAAAATTTCTACAGCCAAAAGTCTAAGACAAAATGCCCTGGTGTAAAAACAAAGATAATAAGCCATATCTTTTGAAATTTTGAACTCTAACTTATAAAAACTAAATGAAAACTAATCTTTGTAGGATCGTTATTCCTTAATGAAACACTGATATACTGTCAACTATGCGGAATCTAGTTGGCAGTACTTAGAAGAACACACAACAGTTTCTCAAACGATTTCTTTTATAAACCTTTTGAATCTGCCTAAATTGCAGATCCCTAATACAATACTAACAATTCTCAACTTAGTGTTTTTCTATGTTTGTTCTATATATTAATATCTTCCTAGAGATCCTTTTATAAACATAAGGATAACCTCTAGTAGATGTACAGTCCTTGTATATCATAAACACTAATTGATACTTATCACTAATAACTGTTACAAGATAAATGCTAAAACAACCGTTTAAACTTTATAGTTCCTATATCCACGGCAGTACTTCTATCCTTGAACTGGCATACTTTGACTTCTATTTACAGTACTTTGATCTAATTCACTTAGTGCATACTTTGACTTTTTGACTTGTATTACCCAACAATCCCCCCCTAACTTTGAATTCTACTTGCTGTGACATACATGGTTTCTTGATCGTTGGTCTCCTTTGTTAAGCAGTCAGTCTGTCTTGTTTAATTAAGCAGTAACTTGCCTTCAATCTATTAAGCATCATCATAGAGCAAGTATCTTGTACACCAAGCTGTTTGAGCATCTTGAAATGAAATCTCCTTATCTTGAACATACACATTCATCAAAAATCTTTGTCTTTGCCTCAAACAGATTGTTCTTCTCAGCAACATGTCTTTTCAGCAACATGAATGGATTTTATGAGCCTTTACCAAGTAGCCATTCACTCTTGGGCTAGTCAGTTCTTTGGTACCTAGAAAAGGTAATAATCCATGATGAACTGAAAATCACTTCAACACTCAAACTTGAATCATATGTGGTTGAGTACTAAATGAACTTAGGTAGGTCCATTAAACCAATAAACGGATTTATTAGTCTTTACCCGGAGCCGTTTCATGCTCAGGACTAGTCAACTCTCAGTAATAAAAACATTTTTTTGGGTGAGATTGATGACCAATAGTTTTGGCAAACTATTAAAGCTATCAACCGGATTTGAGTTCCTTTACCAAAAAGCCGTTGTGCTTTGGAGTAGCCAATAATTCAGTTCAGTACCATGTGTATTGACACCATACAATTTTTGGTAAATTGTCAACCTTCAACAATTTGAGATGTCTTACCAAAACAGTTTGATTTGGACTAGATCAATTTCTTAATGTTTTGTACAAGACATTGGTGAATTGAATACCATTGCTGTTGTGGTGGATAAACCAACACTCCATCCCACAAAACAGTTTGACATTCAAATATCTTGTGCCTTAACCTTTTTGCACACTCAAATCTTCACAATGTTTCAAAAACAACTTTTTAACTAGCAGTACCTTCATCAAGGTACTGTTTGTTTTACACTAGCAGTACTTTAAACAAAGTACTGCTTTGTTCACAGTTAAGTCTGTTTATCAAAGTAAGATATATATAAAAAGAAAAAAAATTTGATAAAACATACCAGATGAATAAGAATTGTGGTCACCACCATTGCGTTGTCCACAAAATGAACAGATGTATCAAAGTGATGGCTGTCTCACTTTCGTTTTCAACTTCCATTCCATGTTCCAGCATCCTTATCATCAATTCTCTTGATAGAGGATATCTTCTTTCACGACAAGTGAATCATGGTACCAACCAGTTCTATCTCTAGTGTTTGCACTCCCTGAAGATTCAAGAAATCTCATCTTAAAGATTTCCCATTCTTCTTGATCTTTCAGAAGTCTCATCACTATGATTCAGCCGTCTCCCAAATAATGTTGAGATCACCCAGAAGCGACAGAACCTAATCCGTTGGAGAATGTGACTCATAATAGTCATCAACAACTCGGTAAGGTGATATAAATCCTTTCAATCTAGAACTGCAGTATCTCCATAAAGTATCAAAGGCCCTGAAGGATTATTTGCTCTGTTAATGATGAGATAACTCTCCATCAGGTGAATAATAATCAACATACCCGCATCACATGGTCCCCCCATCCCCCCCCCCACCCCCCACCCCCCCTCAACCCAAAGATATCATCACCCCAAACCCCAACTGGTACGCTTCAACGGCCCAACCCAATCTGTCACTTCCCATGTCTATATAATGCCTTGTCTACGACCAGCGCCCTGGGGGGGGGGGGGTGGGGGGCTCTTCCCAAAAAACCATCCTCACTGTGTCGTACTACCAGTGCGGAGTTGAACGGGGGGTGATACGCGAGGGTGAAGTGTGTGGTAACAGGGAAGAAGAGACCGGGAAACACAGAAAGGCCAACGAATTGAAAATGTCGAGGGTAAACATCGGGACACTCCATGTGTGTCCTGTGTCCTTTCGCCCCCCCCCCACACCCCCCCCACCCCCCACCCTTCAAAAACCCGCCACCCCCCCGCAAATTAATCTCCCCCCCCACAATAAGAACATGTCCATCCCCACCCCCCCGATATGACCCCCCCATAACGAATATCCCCACACAATCCCCGCCCCACATCCCCCCATACCTATGAGTACATGTACATCCTGTAGAGTTCCACATAGATGCCACTAAATATCTTGTTGCATTCTTTTTCCACCCTCTACAACCCGCAGCTAGTTTCTAAGCTCATCAATCGCTCTGATCTCAGACTTAGGCTTCGCTCTTGAATTGGCTGTGTTCCATTAAATTGTCAGCTTTCCTCTTCCTTGAGACTATCTCTCTCTCTAGTACCCTCTCTTTCCTTCCCCCTGTTCTCCTTTACTATTCTACTGAATCCGCTTTGCACCCCATCATAGATAGAGATTCACTTAATGTACATAGATTGATTTAAATTTGAACTATCATGTGAGCGTCCATCCAACTCCTTCCTCTTTGCTACCTTCATATTTGCACAATTATTTTGTATCCTATCATCACTATCCGGCGACCATTCCAACCATGATTACACTTTCTTAGCGCAAGAGACGTAGGTTCCTCAAAGTCGTCTTTGAGCTTTGTTTCATTCAATTTCTTCCCACCTCTTTCTATATCCTCTTCTTCCTCCGCATCCAGCTTGAATTTTTCTCTCAACACACTCATCATTTAGTTATGTTCTCCACGGCTCTGATTTTTGTATTGAAGTAGTTCCCTTCTATTCTTCTTTTTAATGTAATCTCAACCCATCTTCCTTTATGCTCTACTCAATTCGTCGGGTCAGTTCACGTTTATTCAATCAGGACCATGATTAGCGCTGTTAGAGGTTGAGAATTGTATGGGACCAGAAGAAATGCTCAACCCCGTCTTGTCATGTAGACAATAGAAACCAGACCTTCAGTTCGTCTTTCCTTGTTCTTCAGCGTACCCAAACCCAGAAATGGACCCGAGTGGGGCATTGACGGTACCTGAAGCTTCTCTCCACCATTTAGGATCCTTAGACGTAATAGACACCCCTGACTCCTAGCCGTACTTTGCGTGTCTCTCCACACACTTCTCTATCTATTTATTCTTCCACTCTTCTTACATAGACAGTCTTCTTTCATCCTCAATCTTAAAACTTCTTCATCACCCTATTCACTTCTTTCCTTTCCCCATCAGACGTCACAGCAGTACAACAAAAACACACCATACCCATCACAACACAGCAACCAATCTACGTTATTCTCCGACACTTCTTTCAATCATCAACTTGCTGTGTTTACCATGACATTCTTTGTGCCCCAAGTGCAATTCTTCACGCCAGCAATTATAACTTCCGCCACTTCATTCCTCCCACTTTCCACAGCCAGACCACTATCATAATCAGTTTGCACATTGAACTTTCCTATCGACCTCTTTATCTGCGTTCAGTTTTATGATTACTCTCGCCCCAAGCGCTATGATATATTGCCCAACGCGGTTGAGACCCCCATTTTGTGTACACTTTCTTGCGCTTGGACCCATTAGAGTATTAGCAGTAGAAAGTAGTCGCCTTGAGCAACGGTTTGCTCTTGAGGTCTCTTACCCTTCACTGTTACAAAGCCATATATTCTACTAAAAGTCCCAATCATACTCCTTACCCGAGTCTGAGACACCACTATGTGGAGTACCATCATCATTGGGATATTATCGGAATAGAAGTCCGCAATCATAGAAGATTCAGCCAGACACACACACACACACAACAGGCAGTCTCTCTCTTGCAACAACAACAACGGCGGATGAGGCGGCCACAGAGAGCCTGCATAAATTGACTATTTCAAGACACCTTAGCATGCCATCTCATGATGTCAGCTTGATTTCTCTCTTACACTACATACTCCCAATGATTTTACCTACCCCTCCCACACTGTGTCTCAGACATCTGGACTGGAATCTGAGGAGAGTAGACTTTTAGACTTAATATATGCATTTGTGCCCAGGACAGTTCCCGCAGCCTATCCCGCCGCCCCCCACTTTCTCCCGCTCCCCCTCCACCTCCAAATCCCACGCCACGCTCCCGCCCTTGTCCAAATATTGTTGTCCCCTGTATGTCACCATATCCTTTGATATCATGCTCTTATCGGTAGGAGACGACTCCACCCACTTCCTACCGCACCATGCGCCTCAGCCCGCGGCAACAGCCGACACTGTGTAACTTCCGCCTTCCACTTGAGTCTGTATGACGGAATCCGGGTTGCTCGCCATATATGTCCTTCAGCGCCCCCATGTCTACCCGCCGCCTGTGTTCCCCTCAACATTCCTTTTATGCTTGATTGCTATCTCCTTCAGTCCCTCCGCTGCAGCTGATGTCCTGTCTGCTTGGACCGCCGCCGTGATGGTGCCCTGCCAGCCGTCATTAATCTTAGCGGATACCGCAGCTTCTCCTAGTGTTTTCCCTGAGTTTGGAAGACCCCGTACTACACTGTTCAGATTTTGCGCCCACACCACAGACCTAGCTACCAACACTTACTATCCAGCAGCGAGCGTCTCGCCAAGGATCCTCCATTTTGCGACGTCCGGCCCGGTCCCTTCCAACCCCTCTGTCCACTCATGTTATCGGACTACTGCCGCAACACCATCCCGCGAAATGCCAGAGTAGCCGATTATTAGTAGATCATTACTCGCCCCCGCGGTTTGTCGCCTAGTCCAGGTCCCCCAACCCCTCTCCACAACCACCCCACGCCCCTCACGTTCTCCTGCTCCTCACCGTCCTAAAACCCTCCCGCTCACAGGCCCCTAAGATACTGGTTGACGCTCCCCAACCCCCCGCCGCCAACGTTGAGCCTCTTCACCCCATCCAGCTGAACGCCATGCCACACCCCCTGCATGCGGCTCAGACTTCTCTCCCCTGTCCCGCAGCCATGGAATACCTGCCGTTCGTCACTACCCGCTAGCGTTTGCCGCCTTCTCCGCCCACCCCGCCCCCGCCTCCATTGTCAGGCCCCCTCCATTCTCTAAGCACCCGCCCGACCTCCCCATTCAATCGATACCACCCACGCGTCGCACCCCTGATCCCCACCCATTAGTGCGTCGTGCCCCCCTTCAGGAGTCTCTCACCCCTCTTCCAGTACGTAGTCTGACAAAGTACCCGCCTTCACCCGCACAACCTATCCCACGCTTGTATCGTCTATACCCCAGACTTCCCGCCGCGCGAGCTCTGCGCTGTTCCCTGTATTCTCCGTCCAGCCGAGCCGTCCACACGCAAAACATCTCCTCACCGGATCAGCGGCCCTCTACCCCCTACTCATGCCGCCCACCGCCAACCCGCCTCCGCGCTCCGAGCGCTCCGAGCCTATAGCTGCCTTTCGACCCGTTATCTCGGGGTTTGTACGCGACATTGCCCCAGGACACACACACACCCGCAGGGTGAGGCGCGCGGAGCGAAGGCGGCACTCAGAACGGCACTCTCCCTGCGTTCCTCGAGCTCCCCGTTCATGCTCCCCTGCTGTCGCGAACTACACTCCTTCATTCACCGCGCCCCAACCTCCCTTCCCGGGCCTCTAATTGCTACTTTATGGCGCAGCTCCTTCTGCCACGTTCTCGTCACGCCAGCTATTAAATCCCACTCTTCCTCGATAGGATAGAGCAAGCCACAACTTAGCCCCTGATCTCTTCCCACACGGCTATAGTGTTTATCTCTACGCGCGTCGCTTATCATGGGATGAATACTCCCCAATCTCCCACTCATGCTCGGCGCCCAAACATGCTGCCTTACACGTGCATACTGCCTTACATGCCCGATCCCGCCGCCAGGCCCTCCTCCGCAGGACGCACTTTCCTGACTCTTCCAGTCTTGCCTACCCCCTCTCCTCTCTGCCGCTGGTTCCCCAGCTTCCCCTGCTCCGCTGCGCCGCTCACCACTACATCCAGCTCCTTGATCAGCCCGTCATGTCTGGGCCCCTAGTCCTTGCCCTAAATACCCCGCCCGTTGCGCCCCCATCGGCCCTCCGCAATGCACCCTCTGTTTCCTTACTGGCGTTGGCCCCCTGAACCCCTGGGTGCCCCTACTCCTACCCCCCTTGACTGTTTACCTCCCCAATTATTTTTTTTATTACTCTCTAACTACCTAATATTTCGAATCCCCCGCCATACACTGTGCCCCACTCCGTCCATTTGATAATCCCCGTCCTAAGTGCTCGTGTCCCCCCCACCTCACATTGTCAGCCAGGCTACAATTCTCTCGTATCCTCATTTTGTATCTTTGTCCCCCTTTAGCCAGCTAATGCGAGATCCCCCCGGTGTTTCATGGCCCCGCACTAAGCCATGAACCCCCCTTTATCCGGCTTCGAGAGTTGGAACCCCCCCCCCCCTTCCCCAAGGACTTCCCTTCCCCCTGTCTTCCCCAACCTCCGCCTTCGCCTCGTCCAATCACCCGTTTTTGGATCCCATAGCCTCTCCCCATCTCGATGCAGTGATTGCACCCTATAAACCCCCAATGTCAGGTGGCACCCTCCCCCCTTGGTCCTGCCTGCCTTCTATGGCTCCACCCCACCTCCAACACGGCTAAATTGTGTGTCCTCGCACCCCCCTCCACGCCGTTGCTACCTCTTATCGTAAAAGCTCACCCCTTCTTGCGACCACCCCCCTCCCCCCAGTATCTACCTGCGTCGTTTACTCGTCCTGCGCCCAACCGGCACCGCGGTACCGCCTCATCCCATCCGATACAAGAGAATTTCCTGTCCTCTCCCCCCAGATCCCACGTATTCAACCACCCACTCTTACACGTTATCAGCGTGTATTGCCGTTGTACTTTTGCACTTTCCTCCTGGCTTCTACCCTTTTCACCGGTCCCCCCGCCCTAGCCACCTCCCCCGCGTAGCCTGGCACCATTTCACTGCACCTCCCTCCCATCCTAGAATCTATCCCCGCCCTTTAGCTTCGCCGCCCCCTCTGTTAGCTGTGCCTCCGCCCACCGATCTTTTTGACCAGCCCTGTTTCTATTACCCGCTAAAGCGCATATCCTTTCCCTGCTGCTCCCCCCATCATGTTTGTCCTCCACCCTCGCTACCCCGTCTGCGACCTCTTCACCGCAATGCCTGCCCGTCTGCGTAACCCCTCCCCCGCCCTCCTGCTGTAGCTTCCCACCTGCGCCCCCTCTCACGCCCCAATTGCAGTTCCCCGCCCTACGCCAATCCCGTGATCTCAGTGGCTCTCATGATTTGCCCTACGCCCTTACCTCCCCCTTTCCCATGTTCCTTCTCCGTGCCCGCACCCCGTACCTGTCACCCACCTAACGTCCCCGTCCAAGCCCTATCCCGGCTCTCCGTCCTGCCAGGTCGGTCTCTCGGCCCTCTCGCCTGATACCCACGGTTGTTTTAGCCTTTCTCTAGTAACCGAGACAATCAGTATGCTCAGTCAACCCATCGTGAATCTTTCTGCTCTCCCCGGCCATGTCCCCACACCACTCATCGAACTACTTATTTTTAATCCCAGATCACACGTCACTCTCTTACTCCACTCCCCACCCTCTCCCCCCTCAGATATGAGCTAGATTTGTTTGACTATATACAACGGATCAGCCCTTAAACAGGCCGCATCCCACGGTAATCTCCCCTCCCTCGTTTTCGCACCTATGATGTGTTACTTCTCCGTCCACCTTGACGCCCACTCGCTTCCCGCAACGAGACCCTTCACGACCTAGTTACTCCCTCCGGCCTCCTCACGCACCCAACCGAACTTTATTCCTTATCTGTTTTTCATCCTTCGAGTTCACAACAATTACAACACTGAATTGCTTCAAATCTTATTTATTAACACCAGGCGCATTTTGTCTATATACTTTTGCTTGTCAGAAATTTTGCATCTCCGCCCTCTAAGTTTAGCTCATAACTTTCACTATAGTTTAACCAACACTAGTAGCGAGTGTTTAAGTGCAGGATTTCCTTCGGACGCCTGCACTTTTGAGTTGCACGATGTGCCACGAGTGCACCGGACCCGTACTAACTAAAAGTATAGTACTAGCTGTCACTTAGGCTTAAGATTAAGCCAAGACACTAAGTGACTTATAGCTTTTCAAATTAAGGACGTACAAAGTTTAGAGGTCGCTTAATATAGAATAGGTAATCGGATTAGATTTTATATGCTTATAGTTATTAAGATTGCTAAGCCAAAATCCACCAAAGTGCACCAGTACTAACTAAAAGTTAGTACTGCTGTCACAAATTTAGTTAACTAGCCACCTTTGGGCTAAACTTTTAGATAAAGTAAATAATTATGCATTAAGGAATCCTTAGAATTCAAGTAAATATTAAGTCCTAGTTATATGCTTATTATAAATTTAATCTACGGTTACCCATTTTCTATCTTATTTCCTACCTAATTAAGCCGACAAGTCCGTAAAAAACACTGACCAACACCAACCACATTCACACAGGTTAGTAAACTTTAGTCTTATAATTTTTTGTGCAATCTATAGCTTAAGGTGGAATAATTTAAGCTAATATCGTAGCATTAGAATGAAAGTTAAATAAGTCCTTAAAGTGATAGAGAACTAGATTTACGCTTTTAAAAGGTTTTTAGTCATTCACCTGGTTATTATATGCTAATAAGCCTTATTTCTAAGTTTGTCGCTTGTTTCCCCCTCCCAATTTCAGTATCTAAAAGTACTTTAAGGCTCTATTATCTTTTCATTTTTATTGTTTAAGGCACAATCATAAGACTTCATAGAACTCTTTCTCCTTTTACATTTTTGCACTAGTGTTAGTTTTTATAGCTTATTTTTCAAAAACCAAGGTTACACCCCACCTTTTCTGAGGTCAGCCAGAAAAATATGCTCTGATTGAGCTGTAATGTTTGCTGTTAAAGTAAAAGTCCTTTTGCATTAAAGTTGTTCTCCTCAAGCTGTTCCACATCAACTTCTCTCTTTAAAGTTTTTCCTAAAAAGCACTTTTAGTTCTCACCTTATTTTAAGGCTATTTTGGACTTAGTTTGTTGTCGGTTAGGTCCTCAGGAGAGACCATTCATGTAATTTTTCTATTTGACGTTGTTTTTCTTCAGTTAATCCTTGCCGTTAAAAAATGAGTTTTAGCCCTGTTATGCCCTTAAATCTTTTACCACAGTTAGTCCCTAATTAGTTTTTTAATTAGTTTATTTAGTTTTAAATTATAATTAGGAGTTAGGTTAATAAATAGTTCCATTTAAACATTATAAAAAACTGCAAATAACGGTCATTATAATATTTAAGAAAATTTATGCGGCATGTTCTTTAATTAGTGCATATTTTTACAAAATTTTAGGACTTTAATCTTTAATATATTTTATTATTTTTATAGTATTTAATTAGTTTAAATTTTAGAAAATCATATCTTTTAATTAAAAGCCAAAAAAAATTGTATTTCTTTTTCCTCAAATTTTCATTTATGTCCTATCTAGGTTTAAGAATTTTAGTTTATCATTTTTAGGATTAAAATTAGCTAAAGTGCTTATTTGCACTTTATATTTTGTTTCCCTAAATTAAGTTTAATTGTTTAAAATGTTTTTTAATTGTCCATATTTAAATTTTGCATGCATAGGATATCAAATCATCCATTTGCTCATAATCAAATCAGAAACCAGCTTAAAAACGAGTTTCAATTTTACTAGTCATTGTGGGGATAACGACCCGGTATCATACTTACCAACGGTTTAATATACGTATTAATATATTATATAATATAATATTTTTGAGAGTGAAATTTTCCTTAGGGAAGTTTCTTTAATTACTCTTTGAAGTAATAATATTTTATATATATAATAACGTGTGTAAAAACTTGTGCAATCAGTTTTTTGGCGCCGCAGCCAGGGAACTCTAGTGTTTAAGATTCCTCCGTTTTGTGTTTGTTGATTTGGTTTGAAGATCCTTTCACTTTCGAAAGTTTCATTTTTGTTGTAAAAATTCAAAAATCCAAAAAAAAATCATAAAATATAAAAAGTAAAAAATATTTTCCTTTTCTTTTTAGTATAAGTAAAAGAAAAAAAAAAGAGATAAAAAAATAGAAAAATCAAAAATATAAAAAATCTTCCTTTTTTAAAAGAAATAAAAAACACCAATTGGTAAAAATACCAAAATTTAACATTCTCAACGGAGGTGTTATCATTTCAATTTCCGGTGAACTTGTTGGTTCCCAAATCGAACTAAAGATTTAACGCTTGTGCCATTTGTTCTTACGAAGTAATACGGCTCACTCATTAAAAGCAATTTTCAAGACTCCCATGAATAGTTGATTATTTGGTTTAAGTCTCTTTCGTGTAACCGTTAAAATTCATTGCTAAAAAAAAAAAAATAAAATTAGTGTAAAATTTTGCTTTTTGATATTTAGTTTTTTCTTTTTAAATTGCGCTACAGGATTCGTTCGCAATCTCGAAGACATCGCCACAACAAACTCTTACCGTTTGTTGTAAAACTTTTTGATTTAAGCAGACCCTTTGTCGATCAATCACATTGAGGTTCCAATTGCCGCCCAATCGAACGATGCCCAAATCGTTACAAGCACCCAACGAGGGTATCAAGATGCTAAAGTTGTTCCACAAACCGATCAATGCTAATAAATTTCGACTTACACAAACCTTTAATCAAACTTTGTGCAAAGCAATAAATTTCCGGGATAGACAAGAACCCCTTCAATCACCTTCGATTTTTAACAAGGTCCACTTCAACGATTAGATATCCCGGAAGTTCCGCAACACTTCATTAAGCTTATTGCTTTTTTTTTCCTTTTTCTCTAGCGTGAAGCCAGAGATTGTGTTAGACAAGAACCATCCTAGATCAATTCTCACAATGGGACGACTGGTTTTCAAATTCATAAACCAATTCTCCACCATCAAAACCAACATACCACCGAAACAAAATCACCATTTTTCCAAAGAACCAAACGATATCTATCAATGAAGCATAGGAATGTTTTTAAAGGACTCCTTCGTCAATGTCCTCACCATGGCTTCTCGGAACTACACCACTCGATACTTTCCAATCTTTTGAAATCAAACGATCAAGATGCCTATAGATTCGTTCCGCCGCAGGAGGCAATTTTTAGACAAGTGCCTCAAGAAGGTTAGCGATTGATTAAAAGCAATCAAAAGTTCGTTACTCAGACAATCGTGCTCGTGATTTCAAAGAGTGAGTACGGATGCTCTCTCTTTCTAATTCTTCACCTACTAATAATTCTTATCGATATGGCAACAAATAGCCGCATCTCTCGAGGATAAGATGACTATCAAGATGAACCAAATGAATGAATTAATAATGAAAGCTTTAGTTGTACTACTCGCCAGCCCCCGTCAAAGCGGTTGAAGGAAGTATGTGTTACTTGTGGATCGAATCATAATTTTAAACCATGTCCGTTAACTCGAGAGGTGGAAACATTTTTCTTGTTTTTCACCATGAACAACCTCTAACAATTTCAAACAAACCGCGCAGCAGCCGTTGGTAATTTTCCTCCAAAAGACACCAACCTTCCAATTAGGAAGTCAAATGAACCACACGGATTCAAACAACCGAATATCTAAAACAACCTAAACCCTATACCAAGGAACCAATTCTAACTTCAATCAAAACCGAGGAAACTTAATCAAAACCGTCCAAGCACAAAACCAAAATCAATTTAATCAGGCTCCACCTCTCTCCCACCACCAATCAACTCAAGTTTTACCTTACCCAACCTCAATAAATGGTGTTATGAAAACGGATTTATAACGTGCTACGACAAAGCATACGCGCGATAATTGAAGAATGTGCAAATCAAAATCAAGGTTTGCAAAATCAAATGACAAATGTTACAAGTTTGTTAACAAGCCTTTGCACCAAGATTAATGATTTAGGCAATACCAACCAAGCTTCAAGTTCAAATACTTTACCAAGCAATACCATTCCACAAATCCTAGGAACAGAAGCCAGCAATTAACCAGACTCGAGGTGGTGCCAACTACGATAGTGACTCCTATGCCGACGTGCCGGAGGTAGGGAAAAGGAAAGTGAGGTGACTAGGATACGGACGTCACCGCGATGCACCGAAGACATTCACCCCTCACCAATCGTCCAAGAAACAAACCAAAGACAAAGTATCCAATTGAGAAGACCTTCTATCGAATGCTAACAAAGCCAAACCTAAATTGCCCTGTCATCCCGTCGACGACACCCAAGCAAACAAAAGCTATCGTGAAAAAGATGACATTCTTCTTATCAAAGATTAAATGGAAATATTTCGACCAACTATCATCTTTGAGCTTCAGATATTGCCGGGATGCTCCCTTCCTATGCCAAAGTTTGCTTCAACCATGTTTACAAAGATGTAAAAAACAAAGACAAGTTGATTGAGTTGACCAAAAACCATTGAATTGAAAATTGTAGTGCGGTTTGTCCTAAAAAAAGCTCCAGAAAAAGCTAGTGACCCCGTGTTGATTTCTCATGTCATGTGATTTTTCGGAGTTTGAATAGTTACTTAGAACCCTTGAGCCGATTTAGAGTTCTTCGTATCAATCAAATGCCTTTATCCATTTGGAAAAAGCTTCAAACTCTCAGCTTAACTGAAAACCAAAATTGGTGTAGAATAAGACCGACGCGTAAAATTTCCAAACCAACCAGTGTAGCTGAAAATGTTTTTATCAAAGTAGGAAAATTTTACTTTCCCACTCGACTTTGATTTTCTTGATTTTATAGCAGAACCTCGGAGTACCGAAGATACTCGGAGCGACCTTTAACTTAGGACGGCTCAATTGCTTTAATCGATGTATTACGAAGGATAGAGAATTACTCTTAGTGAATGAGATCAATCGTTAACTACTTAAATGTGGTGATGCACCTTCCATTTCATACAATAATCTCTGAAACATTGAAGAAGATTGATCTAATTGATGTCACATGTGAAGAGAAACTCACAAGAAGTATCTAGGATTTTCCGATTACCGTTGCTTACAACAATCCTTACTCCGTATCTACATCCAATTGTTTTCTACTTCATCTCCAACACTTACTCCTTTGAGAAAGCGATTATTACCTACTCTTTGAGGAAGCCGATGCTTTTATAGCAATCGATTATGAACCATTTACACTCAAGTTTAAATGCTACTTACTTGATCCTGAGGTGACTACTCATTCTTGATGCACTTATCAACAGTGATCCATTACCTTCACCAAACCAAGGAGATTACTATCCCGGAATTCAAAAAGATCTTAAAGTTGTTGAACCACAGAAGTCTTCACTCGAATATGCTACTTCTTATGAACCAAAAGTTGAAATTCCCGAAGTCGAACTTAAAGAGTTACCTCCGCATCTCGAGTATCCATTTTTAGAGGAAAATAACAAGCTTCCAGTCATAAATTTCAAAAGATTTAAGCCAAGAAGTGAAAAAGACCTCCACTCATTATAACGTTATCAAAAACTGAAAAAACAAGCAATTGCATGGAAACTTTCCTGATATCCGAGGTATAATCCATCCAGAGTTTTGCTTCTCGTAACAAAAACCTTATTAAGAAGTAATGATTACGAACCGTTTAGTCCAAAATCATAGAGGGTAAACCTTCAAAAAAATCCACGAAACCGCGTCAACAAGAAAGAATGTAGAAAAATCTTCTTGACGCAGGGTTGATATTTATCCAATTTTGGATAGTCCATGGGTTAGTCCGGTCCATTGTATTCCTAAAAAAAGTGGTATGACCGTTGTCAAGAACGAAGAAAATGAGCTGGTGTCTACAAGATTAGTCACGGGATGGAGAGTTTGCATCGACTATCGAAAGTTGAACGAAGCAACTTGTAAAGACAATTTTCCGTTACTGATTCGTAGTTTTATATACCTAAAATATATATATAAAATATAACCTTAAGAGCAATTAAGAAAATTACCAAGTTACCCTTGATAAAATTCACTCTCAAAAATATATATAATATAATATATAATACGTATATTAAACCGGGTAAGTATGATCACCCGGGTCGTTATCCCCAATGACTAGTGAAATTGAAACCTCGTTTAAGTCCGGATTCTGATTTGAATTAAGCAAAGATATTTGATTTGGAAAGCTATGACTACTAAAAAAAATGGACAATTAATCAAATACGGGAAACAAATAAAACGCGACTATTAAGCAAGTAAACTAATTTTAACCCCTAAAATTATAAACTAAATTTATAAACCTAAGATATGAAAAAAGAAAATTTTAGAAACAGAAATTACTATTTTTGGCTTTTTAGTTTAAAAGATATGAATTTTCTAAAATTTAAACTAATTAAAAAATAAATAATAAAACTATTAAAGATAAAATCCTAAAAATTTTATAAAAATTACACTAGATAAAGAAAGTGTGCATGAATTTTCTAAAAATAAAAGCCCTAAT
>BQNB010101944.1:0-24359 GCA_026074375.1 Tanacetum coccineum
CAGGCTGACCACCAAGAATCTCTCCAGGATCGATGACTTGTTCGACCAGTTACAAGGTTCACGTTATTTATCTAAGATAGATCTTTGATCTGGTTATCGTCAGTTGAGAGTGCATGAAGAAGATATCCCAAAGACCGCTTTCAGAAAGTGATACGGACACTTTGAGTTTACGGTTATGCCTTTTGGGTTAACCAATGCACCATCGATCTTCATGGACTTAATGAAACGGGTTTGCAAACTGTACTTAGATAAGTTTGTCATCATATTCATTGATGACATCTTGATCTACTTAAAGACTATGGAGGATCATGAGGTTCATTTGAAGTTGGTGTTGGAGCTGCTGAAGAAGGAGAGATTGTATGCTAAGTTTTCCAAGTGCGAGTTCTGGTTGCAAGAAGTACATTTACTCGATTACGTGGTCAATCATAACGGTATTCACATAGACCCAAGTAAGATTGAGGCGGTAAAGAACTGGAAAGCTCCTACAATGCCATCCGAGATACGATCATTTTTGAGGTTAGCTGGTTACTACCGACGTTTTATCGCGAACTTCTCTAAGATTGCTAAACCCCTTACTACGTTGACTTAGAAAAACAAGAATTATGAGTGGGGCGCGGAGCAGGAAGAGGCTTTCTAGACATTGAAAGATAATTTTTGTAATGCTCTAATACTGTCGTTGCCTGATGGAATTGAAGATTTTGTAGTCTACTATGACGCGTCGAATCAAGGGTTAGGTTGTGTACTCATGCAAAGAGGCAAGGTAATTGCCTATGCATCACGACAGTTGAAGATCCATGAGAAGAATTATACAACACACGACCTAGAATTGGGAGCCGTAGTGTTTGCTCTTAAGACTTGGAGGCATTACTTGTACGGAACGAAGAGTGTCATCTATACGGATCATAAGAGTCTTCAACACATATTCGATCAGAAGGAGTTGAATATATTCGCTACCATCCAGGTAAGGCGAACGTAGTAGCTGATGCCTTAAGTAGGAAAGAGCGAGTGAAATCTAGACGTGTACGAGCAATGGATATGGCCATTCAGTCCAGAGTTAAAAGAATGATACTGGCAGTCCAGAGTGAGGCGTTCAAGGAAGAGAACGTGCCAGCAGAAAGATTACACGGGTTAGACTAGCAGATGGAAAGGAAAGAAGATGAGAGCTTGTACTTTATGGATCACATATGGGTTCCGTTAGTGGGAGGTGTGAGAACCATAATCATGGACAAAGCTCATAAGACTAGGTACTCTGTACATCTGTGAGCGGATAAGATATACCATGATCTTCGGGATATGTATTGGTGGCCGGGTATGAAAAGGGATATCGCTACGTATGTTAGCAAATGTTTAACTTGTTCGAAAGTGAAGGCTGAGCACCAAAGGCCTTCGGGGTTATTGCAACAACCAGAGATACCCGAATGGAAACGGGATAATATAACTATGGATTTTATTACGAAGTTACCTAGGTCGAAGAGTGGGCATGATACAATATGGGTAATAGTCGACAGACTGACCAAGTCAACTCATTTTCTAGCGACGCGTGAGGATTACAGTATGGAGAAGTTGGCAAGGTTGTACATTTATGAGATCGTTGCATGACATGGAGTGCCTATGTCGATTAATTCAGATCGTGAAGGACGGTTTATATCACGTTTCTGGCAAACATTACAGAAAGCCTTAGGGACGTGATTGGATATGAGTACGGCTTATCATCCTCATACGGATGGACAAAGTGAGCGTACAATTTAGACATTAGAGGATATGTTAAGAGCGTATGTGATTGATTTTGGTGGCAGTTGGGATATTCACCTACCGTTAGCTGAATTTTCTTATAATAATAGTTACCATTCGAGTATTTGATGTGCTCTGTTTGAGGCACTGTATGGAAGGAAATGTAGGTCGCCCGTTTTGTGGGCTGAAATTGGAGAAATGATATTGTATATATATATATATATATATATATATATATATATATATATATATATATATATATATATATTTATATAATTCAGAAGACAAATTAAGCAAATCACTCATTGAAAGAGTAAAAAGCTAATACTAATAAAATAAAATCCCCTGCAAGTATCGATTAAAAAATTACCTAAGAAATGTGATAAAGATCAAATCGTCCCATGTCGTTTTCCCCCCCCCAACTAAGTGTGGAGATTAAAGAAAATCTTGTTTCGGTTCAGTGATCCGTGCTTAAATAATCAATATTTTAGATTTTGGATTCTAAATCTAATAACACAAAAGGAAAGCATATAAAGGCACGCTAATCTAGAAATTAAAGCAATTTAAAAACCTAATGACATTTAAGGCAATTAAAAACTAAAATTATCTAATTTATTAACTAAAAACAACAAATTAAAACTCTCAAAACTCAAAATGAAATTTTCTTAAACTAAAATGCTTAAACTAATATTTAATAACAGAAAAATATTTTTTTGAATTTTTAAATCTAAATAAAACTAAAAATACTAAACTAAATCCTAAAATTTTGAGAAAACTTATAAAAATACTAGAACTAATTCTAAGGGTTTACAAAGAAAAACAAGCTAATTTCAATAAGCTGCGAAAAATCAATAAGCTAAAACCTAACTTGCATATAATAAACAAATGTAAGAAGTCTTAAACGAAAAAGACCCAAGGGCGCAATAGTTAAGGTGTGTGTTGTGAGAGGGAGGTCACAAGTTCGAGTCCTGTGACTGTGCCTTTTTGGTAAACATTTTTTTTTAATTTTCTTTTTGAAAAAGCTAAAGAATAAGCAAAAATAAGCTACTTTAATAAAGGACTTATTGACATAACTTATTTATAAGCTAAGAAAAAGCACAAGTAAAATGACAGTTTGGCATGTTTAGACTTTAAAGCTAGCTAAACTGTTTTAGCTTTTGAGACTTAATAAGCAACAATGAAGACTAAAAAGCTAAAAACAGACCTAAACTAAGACTCAATAAGCACTAGGAATAGAAATAAGCAAATCTAAAAAGCTAAAAACAAGCAAAAGTATTAAGACAGTTTGACTCTAAATGGATTTTAAAGGACTAATGCTACTATTTCAAGCTAAGATTAAGTACTAATAAGCTGTAAGAATAAGCTAAAAAGTTGTAAACAGGTTAAGACCTAAACTCAAATGACTCAAATAAACTGAAATTAAGAAAATTACCTAAGGAAATAAGCTAGAAGAGACAACTGAATTTTACATATTACACTACTTTGTTTTTGACTTTTTGATTTTAAAGGACTCTTTTGTAGCTTAATTTTAAGACTTAAAAACTAATTTTACAGATTAAAAACTAGAAACATATTAAGATTAGACGATAATAAGCTAAATGCAATAAAAAAAATAAACCTAAATTAAGCTAGGATTTGTCCTCAAAAGATCTACATAATGAAGCCTTTTTGCTTAAACCAAATACTACCTTACTTGACTATTTTTGATCAAAACACACTCTAAGGTTCTTCCACATTTTAGAAACTCAAAACAGGTGCATTAGACACTCATTTGGACACAAAAAACTACAACTTAAACAAGCTTTAAAAGAACTTATCAAATAAGCAGTTTAGAAACCCCATTAGACTAACAGACTTAAGAATTTACTAAACTAACTTCAAAACTAAGCAAAACTTAATTCTAGCTTAGTAAAACTAGTATTTAGACCTTATTTGAGTTTATGGAAGCTTGATTAAGAACCAAAAACAGATTACACCTCATTTGACCCTTTTTAAGTCCTTAACCCAAACACTCATTTAAAAACTTGAAAACCCAAATTAAGCTAAAACAGAATAAACACTATTTTTTTACAATACTACTGCTTATCCTAAACACCCCTTTAAATATTTAAAAACCATTTTAAAACTAAAACAGACCAAATTAAGTTTTGATATTTGAAAACAGATTAAGAACTAACAATTTTAAGGACAAATAAGCATACTCTAAGGAAAAATAAGCACTTAGCAATAAGCTTTACTAATAAGCTATTTTTAACTAAAAAGGACAGATTCTATGAAAACTAAAACTAAACTATTTTAAACTAAAAACTAGACACATTAAGCTAACATTAGACAGAATAAGCATAATTAAGCAGAGAAAAAGTACAAATAAGCAGTTTAATAAGCTGAATAAGATATTAAGCTAAAATGAGGAAAAGAGAAAGTACCTTGTCCTTTGCTCTAAACAAGGACTAAAATTACTCTAAAGAGCTTATCTACAAGCTCCAGCTTGTTGAAAACAAGCTGGTAAAGTCCCATAAGCCCATCCAAATCTGGCTTATCATCCTTATTAAAGCTTAAACTGATTTTGAGGTTATTTAAGTAAAAGGCTTATTCAGTTAAGCCTTAGAGAGCTTAACTGAATAAGGAAATAGCTTATAGAGTAACCTGAGAGCTTATAGCTTATTAAGTGAAATCCAAACTCATCTTAAACAATTTTGCTTAAAAGTAAAAAACAGACTTCAATACACAATTAAAATGAAACTAAAATTTTATTGATTATAAAGAGATTAAAAGGTTTTAAAAAGGAAATTACATTAAAAGCAAGACAAAAAGCTAAAAATAAGCTAAACCTACTACTAAAAGCTACTAAAAACTACACCCTACTGTGTGAATTGCAACCCTATTTATAGTGAGGAGGGGAAGCTTCAAGGTCTTTAGGAGCTTTCTTAAATCTCAATCCAAGCCCTTGATTTGTAACAACCTCTTAATCCATCATTTTGAGCCCTTGGATCCCTTCCACGCCTTCTCAGCCAATAGGTCACCTTGGGATTGCCAAGGTGTCAGATAATGATGTCACACTTAAGCTACGTTAGCTTCAAGAAGAGATTCGAGTGAGGGGAGGTGGATTTTACCCGTGTAATCGTTTGCAGGGTAAATGGGAGGGAAGAGAAGATGAACAGTAAAGTTGACCCGTGTTTATCGTTTGACCATATTTGACTTGGACATGGTTTTAGACTTGGGCTATTAATTATTTCTTAGGCCGGATATGGATAAAGGGTTTTAGACTTTTGGATTTATAGATTAGGCTTATAAAAAGGCTAGGATTAATATCATTTAATGGGCTGACCCGGCCCACGAAACGGGTACGGGTTGGCCCATTAAAGGTGAAAACATCCTTGGCTTTGTTTTCTCACGCTCTTCCAATCCCGTGCTCGGTTTTGTCATTTTTGGCTATGTTTTTGTCCTTTTATGAATATCCGTTACTTGCACAACACAATTTACAATACACACATATACAGTGCATTTTTCAAGTATTTTTTGGTCATTTAAGCTCGTTTTAATAAGGAAAATTGATATGTGATTAAACACATATCAAAAATCCCCCATACTAAGCCATTGCAAGAAACACTAAAAGGATAAATTCATCGTCCTTGATTTTTCACCCGCCCCAAACCAAGCTTAAAAATGAAATCATTGTTAAATACAAGTTAAGATGCTAACAATACTTATAAATGCAAATTGTGTACGCATAACTACTTTTCGCTCCCTTATTCCTAAATCTCTAAAGGTTTTATTCTTATTATCGGTGACAAATAAATTATGGCCTTATTCATATAAAGTAAACCCGGTTTAGACCATAATTAGTTTGAAATCCTTTCCTAAAGAGACGATATGGTGAGAATAAGGTCCACATTAAGGTTCTAATTTCGCACGATTTAGGGGTTATCCTTTTTAGATAACCCCGGAGTCGAAATTTGGCTTTATTATTATTATTATTGCAACATTATTAAACCTCGGTCCTTTAAACAACTGCCACATCGGTATGCGAGCCGACCATGGTCCAGGAGTCTTATTTCGACCTCAGTGATCCTCGACCTTTTAGAAGGCTGCAACATCGGTTGTGAGCCGGCAAGATGCAGCAAACTTTTATCAGTCTCGGATTATTATTCTTACTATGGGCCTTCTTTTGAAGACTGCCACATCGGTTGTGAGCCGAAAAGAGGCAGTAAACTTTTATTCAGCCCACAGTTTTTTTTTTTTATTACCTCCACCCTTTAAACGACTACCACATCGGTTGTGAGCCGGCAAGAGGTAGTGGTCTTATTTCGGCTTCGGTTTATTACATAATTATTATTATAGCCAAATTTCAAGTCATGTGGTCTTTTAACTACCTAGACAACGGTAGCGAGCCGTCAGGAATCGGTAGCCTATTTCCCCACAACACTGACAAAACCTCGATGTGTACCTTACTTTCACCAGAAGGAATCTCTACGAAGTGACTTAAACTAAGAATCGCAAAAAATAAAGTAACTTTTATATTAACAATGATTAAAATGATATTAAGCTGTTGGGACAACAACCATAATTAGACCACTGATGATCCTAAAAGAGATCCAACACTTTAAGTGTAACATTAACTTTTATCTACTCTATCAATACTCGTTTCTCGCAAATTTAAAATCTTAAATAAAAATACTGCGAATGCTTATCAAATAAAAACAAGCTAGCATATTTAAAGTTTATATGGAAACTTGCAAAACTCTTGCTCTTCAAGCAGAATTCCGCGTTTTAAAAGCTTCTTTTATAAAAGACTAGTAAAAGCTTAAATTTATATAAGTTAAGAGGCAAGCTAGAGCGCAACATGCTCGATCAAATCAAAATTTATTCCTTAAAAAGACAAAACTACGTGTCAAAACACTTATTATATTTTCGAAAAAAAAATAATTTTAGCATATTTTCTGCTATTTTTGGTGGAAAAACGGGGTTACGTGAAAATAAGGCAAATGCAAGTAAGATCAAATTGAAAGATCCCCCCCGTACTAGAACTACACAGGTCCTCAATGGAAGACGTCACCCACCATACTAATTTTCCCCCCAAAAATGGCATAATTCAAATATTAAGGGGTCTCTACGCAAATCTAAAGCCGTTTATTAATTATGCTAATAGAAAACCTTAATCAATAAGATCTAGGATATTGGATTCCCATAAATAAGCATGCGAATAATAGAAGATCGAGTGAACGATGGACAAAACCACGAGCACGAGAGTCTTCAAAATCCGGGCAATCCTGGACATAAAACACAAAACACAAAACACGAGAAAGGAAGAGGCGAGCCTCCTCTCATCACACTTATTCATAATTATTATACTAATATACTATTACTAAGGATAAGAACGGGTTGCCACCCACGGAGCGCTTGTTTTTGTTAACCGAGTCACAAGCCTGACTCGACCCTGAATTTAGTGGTCCATAGGGAAAGTTTGGAGATCCGGGACAACCATTGGTGGTATGTCCCCTCCAAAATAGTGTTTAAGTCTATGACCGTTCACCTTAAAGTTTGGTCTGTCGGTTTCAGATAACTCGACGGTTTCATAAGGGAAAACCTGAGCAACGGTGAATGGTCCGGTCCAACGGATTTTGAGCTTTCCCGAGAAAATCTTTAATCGAGAATTGAAAAGAAGAACTCGATCACCAATGTTGAAAATGCGGTTCTTAATCTTGGAATCATGAATCTTCTTCATTTTCTCTTTGTAGATTAAAGAGTTCTCGTAAGCTTGATCTCGGAGTTCATTTACTTCATTCATTTGAACTTTCCGGTGATCACCCATGGTCTTAAGGTCAAAATTGCAATGTTTCAAGGCCCAATAGGCCTTATGTTCAAGTTTAATAGGAAGATGACAAGCCTTTCGGTACACGAGCTTATAAGAAGTGCACCCGATGGGTTTTTTAAAAGCGGTATGGATGACCCATAATGCATCATCTAACTATTCGACCATGAAGCACAGTACACCCTAGGTCCTTCAAAATACGTTTCAAACCACGATTTGAAACCTCCACTTGTCCACTTGTTTGTGGATGATACGCGGTAGAAAGACGGTGGGTAACTCCATACTTAAGCATGACTTTCGCGAATTGGTCATTGCAAAAATGGGTACCGCGATCACTAATTATAGCACGAGGAGTTCCAAATCGGGCAAAAAGAGATTTCAAGAATTTAACAATGACTCGGGCATCATTAGTGGGGAGCGCTTTTGCTTCAACCCATTTAGACAAGTAATCGACGGCCACGAGAATGTACTTGTTCCCTCGAGAAGACGGGAACGGTCCCATAAAATCGATGCCCCATACGTCAAAGATCTCGCATACTTGAATTGCATTTTGAGGCATTTCATCTTTTTGCGAGATTTTGCCTTGACGTTGACATGAGTCACAAGACTTAACCATGTCGTGGGCATCGCGGTAAATTGTCGGCCAATAGAAACCGGAATCAAAGACTTTTTTAGCGGTGTAGTTTGCACCATGATGTCCCCCGGTGGGTCCATTATGGCAAGCCGTGAGGATATCAACGGCTTCTTGGCCATGAACACATCGTCTAATCATTTGATCCGCACAAATCCTAAACAAGTAGGGGTCGTCCCAAAAATAATGCCTAACATCCTTAAAGAACTTTTTCTTTTGTTGGGACGACATCCCTTTCACAACAAAATTTCCCGCATGGTAATTTGCAATGTCGGCAAACCATGGGGTACTAGAATCACCATGAAAAGATATCATTCCAAGGGTCTCGAGAGGAAATGTTTCGGTAATTTCCTTTTTCTCGAGATCACCTTGATGAGATTCTCCGCTCCTTTTTTTTATCACAAATAAGGACATCAAATTCTTGGAGTAGGATAATCCACCAGAGCAATCTCGACTTAGCATCTTGCTTAGCAAGAAGATACTTAAGAGCCGAGTGGTCCGTATACACTATGGTCTTTGATATGACTAAGTAGGGACGGAATTTCTCGAAAGCATACACCACGGCTAATAATTCTTTTTCCGTTGTAGTGTAATGTGCTTGAGCATCTCTGGTCTCTTGCTAGGGTAATAGGTTGAAAATGTTTGGTCTTACGTTGCCCCAAGACTGCACCTACCGCGTAATCACTAGCGTGTCACATAATTTCAAATGGTAGGTCCCAAACATGGCAATTTTTTTTCTAAAATCGGGGCTTCGGTTAACTTCTTCTTAAGTATATTAAATGCTTCAATACATTCTTTCGAGAAAATAAATGGGGTTTCCTTTTCAAGAAGATGGGTCATCGGCCGGGCGATTTTAGAAAAATCTTAAATAAATCGACGATAAAACCCGGCGTGACCTAAAAAACTTCGAACGCCTTTGACGGAAGTCGAATGAGGGAGTTTAGCTATAACATCAACTTTGGCTTTGTCGACCTCAATCCCGGACTTTGAAATCTTATGTCCTAGAACAATGCTGATCATCTCTAAACTAGACCTTTTATATATATAATATATAATAAAATATATATAATAAGTATAATCTAAAAATAATCAATGAAACCGAGAAGTAGTATAGAATATTCCCGGGTCGTTTATCCCCAACGAGGCTGTGCTTGAAAATCGGTACAGTCGGAAAATTAGAGTTTGAATGAGATTAATGATTTGGGAGTTTAGAAAGCTAAATTAATCAATAATAAGCAAAAACGATTGAGAAAAACCTAAAAATTACGAAATTAAACTGAAAAACGAGAGCAGGAATCCCGAACAAGGGGTCAAAAACCTAAAATCTTAAAAATTAACCCTACAAAGAAATTTTTACTTCTAATCTACTCTAGGTGACTAATAATGAAGAATGAAAAAGACTAGACCGAAAACAGAGTTAAAACGAGCTTTAAAATGAAAAAAAAATGGGGCTAAATCCCGTTCTCTAAAAAGTAAGATTTGGCAAAAAAACGACCCTACGAAAGATTTTCTATTTTTCCTAAGTAAAAACTGATAAAAGAAAATTTTCTAAAAAAGAAAAATATTTTTTATAATATTTTTTGTATTTTTTATGAATTTTTTTAAAACATTTTAACGAAATTAAATTATAAAAAATACTAAACTATTTTTAAAAATTCTGAAAAAATTAATAAAATTACTTGACACTAAAACTATCCTAAGAAAAATAAGAAACCCGAGATTGAGCTTATAAATAAGCTCGAAATAAGCTGGGAAGAGCTTATAGCAAAAAGGGGCAAAACTAGGTTAAAAGAATAACCCACTTGGTACCCTACGAGAAGACCCAAGGGCAACAGCGGTAAGGGTCCCTTGGTTATAAAAGAGGTAATGAGGTAGAGAACCCGGTTCCGAAGTCTTGCTTAACGCTGGGTTTCCCCTTATCTCCTCTTTTGTTTTTCAAAACTTTTTAAACAAACTTGTAGAACACATGGGGCTTGTCATTTTTTTGTAACTACAACTTTTTGAGAAAAGCTAAAATTAAGCTGAAAAAAAGGCTTTTTGTTGGCAGTTGCTTAAATTGAGCTTAAAGGCAAAAATGGCTTAAGGCTTTTGACTTTTTGGACTAATAAGCAAAGAAAAGGGAAAATGAGTAAACACAACTTAACACACCAACATTATGAACTACTAGGAACAAAAAAATAAGCAAATGAAAGAAGCCCAATAAGCCAGAAATTGGCTTAAACACTCAGCAGTACTAACTTTGGAGTTAGTACTGCTAGGGTGAATTTAAGTCTACTAGGCTTATTAAGGGGCAAGATAAGCTAAGAAACAAGGGAAAACTTAATCCTAATAAGCAACTATAGCTAAAATAAGCTAAATTCAACCATTAATAAGCCAGAAAAGAGATTAAGCTATATTTCTACACTATGCTTAAAAAATTTCCAGCCTAATTTGAGCTTAAAATTTAAGCTACCAAGAGATGCTCCTAAGGTCTACAAAGCTAGGGCCTTAATAAAAGAGCTTATGGCTTTTAAGAAAAGCCAAAAGCTTGGCTGAGGCCCCCTAGATAAGCTAGAACAGGGGCTGTGAATTAACCCCAGCACCAAGGGAAATGACAAAAAATGGTGCTTAACTTGAACAGCTTGAAATAAGCTGTCAAATAAGCTTAAAATGAAAAACATCCGGTAAACAGATTAAAAGGCTTATGACGAGCTTATAATGCAAAATTTCAATTGGCTAAAAAACAAAAATTTAAACCTCTGATTTTTGTCTTGTGAAAAGAGCTTTTCTTTTTAAAAGGGAGACACCAAATTGTATGGCAATTTTGACTTAGGAAACAAATGAACTCAAAGCACTTTTTTGAAAATTGTTTAGAACTCACAATGAGCACACAATGAAACTAAAATTCAAGTTTACAAGAGCTTATCCAAATAAGCTCTTGTATCTCTTTCAAAAACCAACAGACTTAAAGAACAACTAAAAAAACTTGAAAAAATAGTTTTTGGACTTGAAAACTTTTGAAAATAGACTCAATCAAGCTTAACAACTTAAGCCAAAGTTGGCCAAATGACACCAACCCATAACCTTCCCTTTTCTACCCATTTTGGGCTTAACCCAAACACCCCTTAATATTTTAAAAACGAATTTTTAAAACTGTAAAGACTAGTTTAAGCACCAAATTTTAAAAACAAGTATTAAGCAAGCATGGTTAAGCAAAATAAGGTAAAAAGAACAGGCAAATAAGCACTTTTAAAAAAACTAATAAGCTAACCCAAAAACCACCCAAGTTGTTTTTGTAATAAGCTTATCTAGGCAGTTTTAAGCAATTGACAAGTTAATGAGATATGAGCCACTAAAAGGCATTTTTAAGCATAACTAGACACAAATAAGCACAAAAAGACATAGATAAGCTAAAAATAAGCCACAATAAGCAATGCTACAGTAAAAATAAGCTAAATTTAAAAAGAAGTATACCTTGATCCTTGCTCAAAACAGGATTATATGAACCTAAATAAGCTCTAAAACCTACCCAAGCTTATAAATAAGCTATACTAAGCATACCAATGAGCCATCCATTTTTGCTCATTCATCCTTTAGCTTATCAAACAGTGACTTTTTTTTTCTTTTAATTTTTCTTAAATTTTTGTATCAAAGCTTCTAAAGACAGATTATAAAGTGCTTATATTAAGAGCTTATAAGGTTTTTAAAGAAACACAAGTGACTTAGAACACAATGTAAAAGTTAAACTGAATTTTCATTAAAAAAAGAGTACAAGTACATTAAAGTTAAAAACTACACTGAGCTAAAACTACACACTTAAAAAACTAACTCACTTTGCCACAAAGGCTTTTATAGCCAAATAAGCTAGGGTTTTTGGTCTTCTCTTCTTTACTTCACTTAGTCTTCTTGTAATCAAAACAAACCTTGTGGCTTTTTGTGTGTGTAAACACAAGGGCAATCCTGGCCCTTGGTTTTGAGTAGTGCCCACTCAAATTATATCAACCATCGATTTGTTCTTGGCCAATAAGGTCACATAGGATTGCCAAGCTGTTCATTGACCCATGTGGGGGGGTGGGGTTTATGAGGGTGATAGGTTTGGATGGATGTGGGGAGTCAACGAGGTTTGATATAGACAGGATGTGGGGTTTGGGGGTTTGGTGGGAAAAGTTGTAGAAGATAAACAATACTTCAAAACGGGGGTGTGGGTTTGTGGGTGGGCCCCACTGCAAGGTCTGTTGGGCCTGTTTGGGTTAATGGGCCCATTCGTGGCCCGCTAAGGCTTCCTATGCATATTGTTTATTCCAAAGAGTTTTAAGAATTTTATAAACCCTCGATAAGCTCAAATGAGCTTATTTATAAGCCATGGGCCTCTACCCATGGACTGTTGGGCCTGTTGGGCCCAAACGCGGGCGTGTTTTGGTTTTAACGAGACTCCAATGGTCCGTTAATCTCTCTAGTGCTTTCCTAAGCTTCGATATTATTCTAATCACCAACGTAAGCTTATTTAGCAAGTATAGAGGTCGCGGTTGTCCCATGCAACCGTTTAAATGGGTCACGTACTCCTTCCCAAGCCATAGTATCGTGTTTACACAAAAGGTTTACGTATAGTTTTTGAGGAAATCGTGTATATGACTTAGTGTTCACGTCGGTTCCCAAGTTTTCATTTTTAAATGAATACACCTAAGCCTTAGCTTGTTGTTAAATTACTTGTACGTGTTCCTTTATATTTTAACACCACACAAGGTCGTATATACGCATAAACATTGCGTGTAACATGTATGTTTGTACTTATTTTGCCTAAGCTCATGTTAGCTTATTATTTACAAGTTAGCGTGACATAATGACTAGTAAATAAAAGAAAACAAATATAGTATGAAGTGTATAGTTTGAACGCGACTTACAATGAGTCCTAAGGTTTTGTTTCGAGTGTATGCGAGTATTGTGGCAACCTACGTGCGAAATACACGATCAACAACCAAACCCTAAGCTTCAAAGCTTTGTAACACCCAACCTTAGCTCGTGTATTCCTTGTGAACTTGTATGAAAAGCCTTAGTGTTGTGCGTTGGTTCGAAGGAAAGTAAGAAGGTGTTTGTTTGCGTTTTATAACCCGAGACAAGAGAGAACTAGTATTGTTTTTCTTGTTTGAGTGTTTGTGAGTTGTAAGAGTGTTAAATGGTAAGTATGGATGAGTATTTATAGGCAAGAATTACTAGTTACATATTCCTAGTCCCAAACACACCAAAACCGGCCCTAACTAGATGGTTTCGTGGTTTCTAGTTAGCCTCACATTGTTTCTTGTTAAACCACTTAGGTACATTTCTTAATTACATGCTCTAAGTACAAGATTTACCAAGATTTAGCAAAATCTTAAGATTTGTGTATGTGCATGCATGTTGTCCGGTATCCAAGGGAGAAAAGAGAGCAAAATGGTTATTAACCATTGTGTGTTTGCTTAATCTAGGGACATGTTGTACAAGGTTTAATTACATAGGATTTGTACATGTACTTAAGGATCATTAGAAGATTTCTAGGTGCTTTTATTTCCCCATAACTGGCCCTAGTGGGTATTAACACAATATTTTATTTAATTTTATGTTTAAGGTTTAAAAGTCGGTATTGGTTTGAGTTTAGGTAAGTCTAGGTATTTCCGGGGTGTGTCTAAATGTATTTTATTGGGAAACGTAAGCCTTTTACGTGACCAATAAAAATAAAATACGCAAAGTTAATAATTATCTTCTTAATAATTATATAACATTTGTTTGACGTAAACCTTAATTTATTTGGTGACCGTTTACGTTAAATGATTATTCTTAGTCTACGCGATTTAGCTTAAAAGTAAACGCGTATCGTACCAAAATAAATAGTGACGAATAATAGGAGTCGTAAAATGACCTGAAATTGAGAAATGTTACACCCACTACACCAAAGAATGCCCACTCAAAGAAGAAGAGAAAACCCTCGAAGAAGCCTACTATACTTAGTTTGGTGCACCTTTTCAAGGAGGGGGATATAGAGCAGCTGCTCTAGGATTCTACCAAAGAAACAACTCAAACCCTTCGTACCAAGAGTGAAGACAATCTATGGAAGAAACCTTGAGCAAATTCATGGGAGAGTCAGCAAAAAGACATGAGTAGAACTCCAACTTGATCAAAAAAATCCTAGCTTCAATGGATGTTGCCTTAAGGAACCAAAGAGCATCAATTAAAACTTTGGAGATTCAAATCAGACAAATAAGTAGGGTACTACAGGAAAGAGGATTTGGAAGTCTACCAAGCTCAAATGAAACAAACCCAAGAGACCATGTCAAGTCGATCTCGACTTCTATCAAAGTAGATGTAAGCTCGATACGTCGTATTGGATCACCCTAATACGCCGTATCCACTAGACAGAACAGTAGACTGATGTACGATGCAAGACAAACGACAATCCTATTTCCAAGTTGTTTGAATGATTATTACTGTGATGGAAAGAAGGGATCATATGGACCACAATTTTCAGAAGCTTACTCATATGGAGCTTCACACGTTGATAATTCCATACCTAGAAAAGAAAAAGACCCAGGGAGTTTCACTTTACCTTACTATATTAATAATGTGTGCTTTGACAATGCCCTTGCTGACTTAGGAGCTAGCGTTAGTGTTATGCCCTTATCGACCTACCTTAATTTAGGATTAGGTAAATTAGCTCACACTAAGTTAACAGTTGAATTAGCAGACAGGTTAGTTAAATATCCAAAAGGAATTGCTGAAAACGTACTAGTAAGGATTGGTAAATTTGTTTTCCCCGTAGACTTTATAATTCTAGATATGCCAGAGGATATCAAAGTGCCTTTGATCCTCGGAAGACCATTTTTTTCTACCGCCCATGCTAAGATTGATGTATTCAAGAGAAAGATTACTTTGAGGGTTGGGGAAGAAAAGATTATTTTCAAAAGCGTTAAACCTGCTAGCAGTTTAATTAAGAGGGTCTACATGTTATGCTTAAGAGAAAGAATAAAACTTGATTTAGAAGCTAGGCTTATGGGAGAGACTTTGGTGTTAAATATATCATTAGACCCTATATCTAGAGATTACATAGAATTAAACAATCTTAATGTTATTAGAGCTTAGGAGATATCAAGTCAATGATTTAATGCCCACCATTGAGGAAGGTGAGGTGATTGAGGAATTTAAAGCTAGGAATGATTCTAGAATGGTTAACAAGATTTATGTATATCCTAGTGATTTTGACCACGATAAGAAGATCAGTATTAGTTATGCCTACAACTTAAAGTTTTCATGCATGATAGGTCTCAAATTTATTCACGCTAATTTTTTCCCAGTCTTGTACGTCAATGTGATGTCCAAAAAGTTTTATAATTCTATAATGAAAGAAAAATTAGAGTACAAGGGAAACAATGTAGTAGGAGCTTTAATAAACATACCTATCTTTGTTGGAACTTTTTCTGTCTAAACGAACTTTGCAGTTTTAGAAGATATGGATGATTATCGTGATGAAGAAATGGGCGACGTTATTTTTGGTGAACCGTTTTTGAGAGAAGTTGGAATTAAAGCTAGACGGTTCAATAGAATGATTACCATTTACAATGGTGATGATGAGGTAACTTATCAAATGGTGCAGTCACATCCAAGGTTTAAAAACCACACTAATGAACAATGCAACAAGATCCCACCATTACTGAAGGTAAGTGAACATGATAAGAAGAATGGAATCTCGCACACATACCAAAAGCTAAAGTGGTTCTACAAAGGAGTTTTAAATCTAGGAGCCATGTTTATCCGTGATCCATCGATGGAAGAATGGCTCACAAGCGGGCACGTTAGCGTGCATGAGATGGAATGGTGAAGAGAAGAGCTGAAGAACAAGTCTAACTTAAAGTCTTTTCTATAAACAAAAGTGCTTGCCGGGAGACAACCCGAAATGTTATTTACTAATATCGAGTTTGTCTTCCCAGACATCAATACGGCGTATTCGCTCTATACCATACGGTGTATTAATTGTCTGGAAGTTATCAGTCCTTTACTTTTTAATGCACTTTAAAACATTATTATCAGTTCTGGCAATATGACATATTCATGCACATAACACGGCGTATTCACCAGACTGACCCGTATTTAGTTTTGTTTAGTTTAGTTTAAATTAACCGTAGATACCAAGATAGGAATGTATTGTTTTTCCTATATTTCACAGGACCTCAAAAGAAAAAAAAATCGACAATATTGGTGGATTATGTACGATCTAGAATTCTTGCTCAATAAACTCAACATGGAGAATCACTACCAAGCAAATATCAGGGGAGCTTCTCATTCTAATTCTTTTTAATTCCTGTACTTTTAATGTTTTATTCATACAATGAGGACGTTGTATAATTCAAGTGGGGGGTGGAATTAGAATGTTTACTTGTCCTATTTTTCACACTAAAATGCTTAAATTATGCTCAAATTTAAATTTTTTCAAGCATACTTTTATGAAATTACATGTTACATAACCCGCACACAACAACCCTTGTTAGTTATTGTGAGGATTTAGCCTTATCCGTTTCCAAATGTTTACCTAAATTCCATAAAATATGAGTGTGCCGGTGATGTTGTAGACTTTAGAACTTGGCTTGGTATATCTATTCGAGATTACAATGATGAGTACTATAGATTTAGATGGAGTAACCTGTTTAAATTGATAAATTTTAGGATTACACCCAAAAAGCCTATACATGTTGTTTATTAACTAACTACACTGGTTAGTTAACCCCCGTTTAAACCCTTTGTTTACTCTCATTATAAGAGTAAGATACCCCTAGAAAAACCCGTAGAGTCCTTTAGGAATTACACCAATATTTGTTTTGTTACACCTTAGCCTACCTTGTTGGATTAAGTTTATTTACAGTTGCTAGTTGCTTAAAGTGTAAATTATGTATTTCCCGAGTTTTGTGTCATTTTCTATCTTTGGTACGGTTGGAAAGAAATTTGCACATTGCAAATGGGAATGTATAAAGTAGTCAAAACTCTTTTATTTTTTCTACCATCACAATTAATGGTATGTCCGAAGAATGAAGAATTACCGAAGAAATTATTCGGAGTTATTATGATCGTGAAGATGGCAAAATTACACTGAGTTTCGTAGTTAGTAAAGTAAAAAAATCAAAAAAATCAGAAAATCGCAACAAAAAAGAGAGGAAGAAAGTTTGAAGATGATCGTTTCGCAAAAGCATTACAGGAGGAACCATATGAAGGATCGATTATTCATTGATACGTCAAAAAAATCAACGATGTAAAGTTTTGTTTGAAGTGGTAGATATCGCCACTTATCTTATAAAGTATGTAAAGTATGGGATGTAACGGAAGTTGACCGTTACGGGAACGCCAACTTAGGTTGTTGTTTTTGATCTATGATCAAGACGTCTATAAATATTTGTGTCTTAATCATGGTGACGGTCGGGAAAAAAGTGTCTAGCAACTTGTATCTTAGACTTAATCTATTTGCTTCATAATTTTTATTTAACAACAAGTTAATTCCCTTTCCTAATCATTAACCATGGGTTTTACGCGAACGAGGATGTGTACGAGCGTGTATGCCTATTTCGTCATTACGGCCATGTATGCATGTCTCAGCTGTCTCGTTGGTTTATTACAATTGGTGAAAGTTAGAAGATTCCTACCCTATATCATTCTTGGAATGATCAACCCTAAGCCTTATTATTAAAAACCATATTTACCTTTACAAACTTGTTATTCCTTAGCTCTAGTGGTGGGGATGTGTATCATTTCCAAGCTTATGATAGAATACTCGTCACGACCGAGCAATTAAGCAAATTAGTTACATGTTACCACATAGATTAGTTGAGTGATTTGAGTGTTTTCATCTTCTTATTTCATGAGGTGTTTGGTTGTGTACTTGTAATAGATAAAATAAATGCTTAAACAGAAAAATCCTTAGGGATACATTTTATAAACTTCTAAAGGCTACTTGAGGACAAGTAAGATTCAAGTGAGGGATATTTGATGACATCAAATAACGTCTGTTTTATAGCATCATTTATCCCATGTAATTAACCCATTTTGTATAATTATTGCAAAGAATTGTTACTTAATCGTTTACATTTGAGAATTGCAGTAATAATGGAGTACTTGGTAAAAGTTAGAAAAAAGGCACGCATTTTGGAGCTTAAACGAAGAAATATGAAGATTAAGCAACTAACAACTCAATACGCCGTATCCATCAAGGAAGATACGGCGTATCTGCGCCTACACTCACCAAAGACCACGAAGGAAACTACATCAATAAACCGTATCCAGAAGAAGACCAATACGGCGTATTGGAGATATGGAATGAGATGATTCTAAAAGATACCAAGCGTGGTCCCTACTCTAAGAAACCCCCAATACGCCGTATCTAAGACATTGGATACGCCGTATCGAACCGACTCCAGACCCTATAAATACAAAACTCAAAAATGAGTTTTAGGTGTGCTAAATCATATTATCGATACCTAAACCATAAAAGTCGATTTTTAAAGAAGAAAAAGAGTAGGAGAGGTCGAGCAACGTTGTTAATTCCATAGGAGACAACGTGTAAGTCTATATACTTTAGTAATCATTCAGTTTTTGGTATCATTCGTTAACTCGGTTAGTTTACCTAGGCTAACTAATTGCTTTTGTATTTATTATGACGTTTGAAGGCTAATACCTTTGTGTATTAGCCATTATTATGAAGATTTGAATGTTTGGTATTGTTTATCTTGATTTCTTGATTTATTGTTGCTAGCTTGTTTATGTTTATCAATATACTTGTTTACGTGCTTTTGTATGCGGCCTATCATTTAACTGGATCTAGTGATACGGACTAAGTTATCTAGAGTCTGGTATAGCTCTCCATATAGTGATTTATACATCTAGACCAATATGATCACAATTAACGACCTACCTTTTCCTTTAGATTAGTGAGCTTAGTTGGACCGACAGGTGACCCTTGGGATCAACGAGTACGTTCTTAATTAATTGGTAATGATTTGGTTAGTGGAATACTAGTGTATAAATTACCATTAAGCAGTAAGTGGGTAAAGTCTCTATGAGCTAGAGTTTAACAAGATCACCATTTCTTTAATCCCTAAGATAGGTTATAATCAGCAAATAAGAATGCTTTATGCGGATGCTTTAATTGTGACAGAATTAATATGTCTAGGTCTTAGGAAGATGTAACGCCTAAGTCTTAAGAATGATATGCCACTTCGAGATAAGAAATCAATGCACTAAATAAACAAACCAACATTCTAATCGGATTAATAATGGTTAATACAGTTTCCTTATATTTGGCTCAACTGCTCTTTTATCTTCTATTAATTTGCTTGTGTGGGTTAAAGTGCCTTGAATTGATTGTAGTCACCATACAAACCCGTGCCAGTCTCTTAGACTAAAAACCCCCCTTTTATCCATTAGATTTAGAACTAACATAGGTTTAGCATAGGTTTAACATAGATTATAATTAACATAGATTAGAACCTCGCTCCAAGTGTTCGACACCCTACTTACCACGAAACTACCACTGATCGGGTACACTACCCGTTAAAGTGTTGTTTTTGGTTTAGTCGGCAAAATATAAATTTAAAACTTGAAATCACCAAATCACACATCAAGTTTTTGGCGCCGCTGCTGGGGAGTGAAAATTAATCTTGATTTTTATTTGATATTTTAGTTTTTAACATTAGATTAGATCTAACCTTTAGGATTAGTGTAATTAGATTAGTGTATAATTCTATCTAATTCTGTATAATTGTGTATAATTGCTTGTATATTTGTTAGATCAGTTGTTTGTGAACATTTAATTGTTTGCTTAATACACTATTATGGTCAATAAATTGATACGGCGTATCCACTTCCATTGGATACATTATCTAACTTTATGTCCAATACAGCGTATTCGTATCAAAGGATTAATACGGCGTATTCATGTCAATTGAATACGGCGTATTGGTCATCTGATAAAGTTCTCTTCCATTCTCAAACTTAAAGCTCATATTTTTTTTCAACACATTTTTCCAGCTGGTTTTACTGATAATTTTCTGGTTATTTTTCAGTCAGAATGACAAAGGTTATCAAAAGAGAGTTCGAGAAAATTGAGGATCTTACGGCCAAAGATGTTTTGCTCACTTGTGATACATCACTTGAAGTTCTCAACGATGAAATCTGTCGATTAAGAAAAATGGATGATGATTTATTCACATATGAGGTTGAAGTTACTAACATCCCATGTGACTCAAACATGGATGATGATTTAGAGCGACGAGTGTCGCATGAAGCTGATGACGATATGGGATATGATCCATCTGATGTTGCATTTACTGAGTGGTTGGGTTTAAAATTTCTTAACTACAAGACAATGGATCATTTTACAATGAAAGCATTATGGATTTACTGGATTAGAGGAGATGATGAAGTTAAGCTCAATGATGAAGAATCTTCAGATGATGAAGATGAAGTTGCTAAAGTCTTTAGGATCGACACTAATATATTTAATTTTGAGACGCCTATGTTCAAGGCCTTTAAGGAATTTAACTATCTTTTTCAAATCGATCCAGACTTACTTACTAAGGACATTAAGGGATTCAAGACTTATGAAGAATATAAGGATGATTGGATCTATGAATGGAACAGAGACGTACCATGGGCCGACGAGAAACCATGGACTGACACTGGAGTATGGAAAGAACCGAAACCAGTAGAGCATACTTATGAGCCTTTCAACTATAAGACTAGATGTTTGGAATGGCCAAAATGTAGTTGGAGGGATGATGGATTCTGTAATGGAGGAAACCTACCTGGGTCATACATTATTAGAAACCAGCTTCATTATCAGGATTATGAATGGTATAAATCCTTGAATAATAGTGCATTAAAACAAGAAGCTTTACTTAATAAGGGTATCATGGAGAGACTAATCAATGATGACCATGATGATGAGTCACGGTACGAATGAAAGAAACGATGGAACGTTTATGATAATACAAACCATGATCATGAACATGAGATAGATCATGAAGCTGATGAAAGAGAAGAGTTATGTGAAATTCATGAACTGCCAGTGTACAATATAAGAAGATTTGAGATGATCAAGTATTCATTCGGACAAGACGAAGAATATGTTGCTGTTAAAGAAGATGAATACAATGACTCGATAAGGGCAAGTGAAGATGCACCCCGAGAATACCAGGAAATCTTTCGCATGATGGACGAAGGGTGGATGGTAACAAGAGCCGAGTCAAAAAGAAGCTGGAAGACAAGTCTAACTTAAAGACTTCGCTGTAAACAAAAGTGCTTCCCGAGAGGCAAGGCGTAATGTTATTTAATTTTATCGAGTCTGTCTTCCTAGACATCAATACGGCGTATCCACTCCATACCATACGGCATATTGATAGTCTGGACGTTATCAGTCTTTATTTTTTATGCACTTTAAAAACATTATTGTTAGTTCTGGCAATACGGCGTATCATGCACATGATATGGTGTATTCACCAGACTGACTCGTATTTAGTTTAGTTTAGTTTAAATTAACCGTAGGTACCAAGATAGGAATGCATCATTTTTCCTATTTTTACATAGGACCTCGTGAAAGAAATATCGACAAATATTGGTGGCGAATTTACAAATCTGGAGATCTTGAAGTGTTGGAGTCTTGAAACTTCAAGGCGGCTGTTCAATATGAATTCTTGCTCAATAAACCTACATGGAGAATCTAACGAGCAAATATCAGGGGAGTTTCTCATTCTAATTATTTTCAATTCCCGTATTTAATATTTTATCTATACAACGAGGACGTTGTATAATTCAAGTGGGGGATGGGAATTAAAATGTTTACTTGTCCTATTTTTCACACTAAAATGCTTAAATTATGTTCAAATTTAAAACAAATTCAGGCATACTTTTGTGAAATTACTTGATACATAACCCACACACTATAACCCTTATTAGATATTGTAAGGATTTAACCTTATCTGTTTCCAAATGTTTATCCAAATTCCACAAATATGAGTATGCCGATGATATAGTAGACTTTAGAACTTGGCTTGGTATATCACTCGAGACCGCAATGATGAGTACTATGGATTTAGATACAGTAACTTGTTTAAATTGGTAAATTTTAGGATTACACCCAAATCGCCTTTACATGTTGCTTATTAACTAACTACACCGGTTAGTTAACCCTCGTATAAACCCTTTGTTTACTCTCACTTTAAGAGTAAGATACCCCTAGAACAACCCATAGAGCCAATCCTTTAGGAAATACACTAATTGTTTATTTCGTTACACCTTTACACCTTAGCCTACCCTGTAAGATTAAGTTTATTTTACAGTTTCTAGTTTCTTAAAGGGTAAAGTTTGTATTTCCCGAGTCTTGTGTCAATTTTGGTACGGTTGGAAGAATTTGCACATCGCAAATGGGAATGTATATTATAGTCAAAACTCATGTATTTTTACTACCATCGCAATTAATGGTACGTCCGAAGAACGAAGGAATTATCCGGAATTATTATGATCGTGAAGATGGTGAAACTACTTCGAGTTTCGTAGTATAGTGTTAGCAAAAAAAAAATCAAAAAACAAAAAAGAAAAGGAAAGTTTGAAGATAATCGTTTCACAACTACCAAAGGAATTACACAAAGGATCGATTATTCGTTGATACAAAATCGACGATGTAGAGTATTTTATAAAGTGGAAGATATTGCCACTTACCTTGTAAAGTATGTGAAGTATAGGATGATTGGGAAGTTGACCGTTGCGGGAATGACAACTTAGGTTGTTGTTTTTTTATATATGATCAAGACGTTGTAAATAGTCGCGTGTTTATCACGGTAACGGTCGGGAAAAAGTGTCTAGCAACTTGTATTTTAGGCTTAATCTATTTGTTTCGTAATTTTTATTTGACAACAATTTACTTCTCTTTCCTAATGACTAGTTGTTGGTTTTACGCGAATGGGGATTTGTACGAGCATGCATGTCTATTCTGTCGTTACGGCCATGTATGCATGTCTTAGCTGCCTTGTCGATTTACGACTTTTGGTAAAAGTTAGAAGGTCCCTACCCTATATCATTTTTCATCCTAACCGTTGGTTAAATTCTAATGAGGAGTCAATCTATTTAAAGTTAAGTAGAAAACTAAGATATAAAACCGGTCGGGTCAAAATTTACTTTTCGTTCTCACCAACTAAAAGCCTACTTTCGTGTCAACTTTTTCTATTAACAACTAACTTTTTTTAATATATATTTAAAATAATAAACTAAATATTAAGACTTAAAAATTTAAAATTTTTATGGGAAAACAGGGTACGTGAGAACAACGGGCAAAAGTAGGTCAGATCATATCGAAGATATACTTCCCCATACTAAAATTAAACATTGTCATCAATGTTTCCTAGCCTAAGACTTAAAAACCCCATACTATAACTCAAAAAGTCAAATGCATAACCCAAGCATGAAGAAAGTATCACAAAAATCTCAAGCCGTTTATCAAGTATACTAAAAGATAAATGTTAGTCGATATAAATCTTAGGATATCGGATTTCCCTAAACTAATGGCAAGCAAAGGCTAGGAAGCTAGAGTGAACCGGGACAAAACACCGAACACGAGAGTCTTCAAAATTTTTGGGTCAATCCTACAAAAAATCACAAGCACAATCAACAAGAATCAGAAGAGTACAAGTGTAACACCCCCAAAAATGTGTCTCAGCGGAAATATGTCAGGGAGCGTTACTTCATAATACAATAGCACAAGATACAAGAGAACGACCTCTAAATGTGTCGTTTGTAAAACAATCTCGTTGATTTTCTAAAATCAAAATAATAGTGGTCCCATAATTGCATCACCATGAAAAACTTGAATGTAAAGACTCCAATGCACATCAAATAATCCAAGCATCTAATTCACCTGAGAAAAACATGCTTAAAAGTGTCAACATTAAAGTTGGTGAGTTCATAGATTAGTTTAAATATGAATGTAAGTTTCAACAAATATATTTATCCACTGTGTCATCACAGTACCATGTAAAATATTTATAAAATATGCACGACCCATTTTATGTTACCAAAAGTACCAATCTTATCCCAAAGATTTTTATAAATAATGCATGACAAATTTAATGTTCCAAGTATGTATGTGTCGGGGGGCCCTGTAGTCCCCAACATGATCCGACATGTTATAACGTTCGTTCCCAGTGA
>BQNB010101945.1:0-21570 GCA_026074375.1 Tanacetum coccineum
ATATATATATATAGATATATATATATGTGTGTGTGTGTGTGTGTGTAATTTGATGCTACAGAAATATTTATTCTTTTATTTCCGGTCTTTGTGTTTTACTCGCTTCTTGTTGGACTCCCTTGAGTTGTTTGGATAGTTAATTCGTTTAGTCGTTGAGTCTATTTTTGGAGTATTTCGTGTTGGTGTCGCACTTCGCCCAAGTACATCGAGTTGTTTTACTTAATTACCCCACAACCATGGTACCAAAACGTTTTGTAATGGGATTAAGAGTTTTGAAATGAGTATATGAGGTTTTGTAATGAGAAAAAGATTTTGTAATAAGATTAAGAGTTTGGAAATAAGGTTAAGGGTTTTGTGAAGAGAATGAGGATTTTGTGTGAGTAAAGGACGAACGCTTGTACAATAAGACAACTTTGTACAAAATGTTAATTAAGTGAAGTTAATGTTAGGTCGTGGCCGGGTACCGTTGTGCGTTGTAGAGGCTAATTGGTGCGTTGATTAGAGATTGTTTGGTTCATTGTGTAGAGATTTTCTGTGCGGTTATTTTCATCTGTTGAGGTGAGTTCTCGTAGCCCCATTTTCTACTGTTTTTCCATTGGGGGAAAATGATACTCAAATATGTTTTGAACTGTTTTCTGAACTATACGAAATGTGGTTTTGTTTTTGGGATAATTTGTGTGCTTATGACTGCTATGTGAATATATGTAATGTGATTTTACTTGCATGTACTGTGTTTGGCATGGAAAGGGTTGTGATTTTACTTGCATGTACTGTGTTTGGCATGACAAGGGTTGTGGTCTTGGCCTAATATAGTGCTCCAGCTGGTAGGCCCTTTAGGTGCGTAAGTGACATATCGAATTTGCGGCTCCAAGAGCATTGGTATATGCTGGTTTTGGTGACTAGCGGGGATGCTAGGTCATCGCACATGATTAGCGGAATGCTAAGTCATGGGTTTGTTGCATATATTCACTGTCATATAGTACTATTGTCAACTATTTAAATGATTGGCACAACAACTGGGTTTAAGGTCAAAGGTAAATGAGGAGTATTTGGGACCAGAGATGAATACATTTGGGAGTTTATTGAAAGGCAACAGTTTGATTTTTTCAAGGTTGCAAAATTGTAAACTTTTGTAAATAAACTTTTGTAAACAATGTATGGTATGATCTTGTATCTTGTGTAATGTGAATCATTGTGTCGCATTCCCGTGTTTCCGCCGTTGACGGGGTGTGACATTATCATTGATATTAATTGATTAAAATAGGTTTCGTTTAGATCTAGGGTTACATAAATATGCAAAGTGATTAAATAGTGAAATTGATTAAGGCAAAATGTTAAAATATGCCTTGTGACATGATTGTGATTGATTGATCACTGAAAATATCATTTGTGGATTAAAATCATTAGGTTTCGTAACGATGATAGGTTTTGTAACTTTGAAAATTGCTTTTGGACATAAGCACAAGCTAAACTGTTAATAAGATGATAAATAAGCTGAAAACCAAGTCAAAAACATTCAGGATATCATTTTCAATTGATAAATATGTTTACGAAAGTAATTATTTCAAGTTTTGGTTTCGTAAAAAGCTTATCAAAGGGTTTCGTGAACAGTAATGGGTCAAATGGGTTTCGTAGATGATATTTTGGGCTTAATCAATGGGTTTCGTAAGATATAATGGGCCTTTAAGCTTGGGTTTCGTACAAGGTTATTAATGGGCCAAAAAAATTTAACGAATACTCAAATGGGCTTAATTGTTAAACAAAATGGCATCTTATGAAAACAAATGATAAATTTTGTTACAAAATCATATTTTATATTGATAAATGGATCAAATGGTGAAGATTGTGTTCGGTTTTGACCGTTTCCTGAATTTAACAGGATGAGGATTGAGCAATCTACTAACCATCCAAATACCGTATATAAGATTATGTTTTGCATAACAAAAATTTTCAGTCAAGAGATCAATGATTTCAAAAACATGAAAAGGAACTGTCTGTGATCATAAAGTTTCTCATGTTTTATCAAAAGGAAAAGTTTAAAGTTTTGAAAAAGATTGTTTCAAAAACCGTTCAAAAAATGATTTATGACTATCTATTGTACATAATTAGGTAAATGGTCTAAGTCATGTCCGGTTTCGGCTGTTTTATGCATTGAACGAAATAAGGAGTGAGTGGCTTAGTGACCATCCAATTTATGTTTCATTAGCTTGGTTGTATAATCATTGTTTTCAGACATCTTTGATAAACTTGTGTTTTGGAAAAGTTATTTCAATTTCTAATCAAAAAGGCTGTATCTTTGTGTCAGAAAATGGTACTCTTTCACTAAAATATGTTTTAAAGAATATAAAGTTATACTCTTAAATTTCTTAAACTTCAAATAAGTTGTCATAATTTTGTGTTTCTAACAAATCAGAGTATATCTTTATTATTCTTGAAAGAGTATCATTTCACAAATGTTTTTTGGTAAAGAATCTCAAAATAGAAAGAGAGAAAAATCCATACGCGAAAAAGCAAATCAATGTATGCTCGAAAAAGAATTGCCAGAGCATACAAAATGAGATCAAAAGAATAAGACGAATAAAGCGTATGGCATGTGCCCGAAAAAGCAAGAATTGGCACATGAGAAAGAAAATGATCAGAATATGCTCAAAAAGAAATACAAGAGCATATAAAAACAAACAGAGTGGAAAGAGACAAAAATGTTATATAAATGTGCATTACATAAACTTTATCTCATTTCACTAATCATTTCATGTCATCATACAGTATTCCACATGGCTCAACAAGTAATTTCGGCTGCTCAACTTGTTCCAAGATTTCATACAATTGGGAGATGCAACAATTACACGGTGCTGCAGAGTATTTCATGCTTTCCTGAATGCAAGATCGTCGGGCAGATTCTACTTGATCATCCACTAAGCTATGCTTTAACTGCCACTGCTGATGTCCCTGTTGTCTATCTACAACAATTCTAGAGGATGGTTAGCAAAGTACCTGGTCCTGAAGAAATGATCAAGTTTATGCTGAATACTCAAGAGTTTATTTACACAATGGATATGTTCCGAGACATTCTTCATTTGCTAGTGGAAACTCCTAAAAATCCATTTGTCGCACTAGTCAACATGGAGATTATTGAAACTTTCATGAACAGGGTTGGCTATCAAGGTGTGGTTTATAAAGTGAGCGCCTTCTACACGAAGAATCTAGCTCAACCATGGCAAACAATGTTCAAGGTGTTCAACCGCTGCTTAACCACAAGAACATCTGGACACGATCAAACAAAGATCAACATTATCCAAATGTTTCATGCCGTGATCAACCGAACAAATGTTGATTATGCTGCTCTTCTATGGCGGGATTTCATGAACAATGTGAAACAAAAGAAAGAAGACATCTAGTATCCTCGATTCATCAAACTTATACTTGCTGATTTGATGAAGAAATTCTCAAAGATTCCTCAAAGGATTGAAGAGGATTATCATTCTATCAAGGATGATATTCCATTGGTTAGTGTGTACACTACTAGGGATATGCATGTACGAGGGATGCTGATTCTGGATACGTTTCTTACTAAGGAGATTCGTGCCACTGGTGACTTTAAGGAGTATGAGATGGTGCTTATGAATATAGATGTTCCAATGAATCAACCAAAACCGGTTGTTTCTACCCAAGGAACGCATAGGTCTACACCTAAAGCCCATTGGACACCTACCGTTTTTGCTGCTAGTCCGTAAGGGAAGAAGAGGAAGCAGAGTGTTGGAGAATCAAGTTCACCACAGATCTCGTTAAAAATAACCATTAGACAACAAAAAGTGGTTGAAGGAGAAAAAGATGATGATGACTTTGAGGATAGCTTAGAGCCCGGGAGTCATAAGGACAATCCAGAACATGTTGATGATGATGATGACAAAGATGCAGAGAAGGTAGATGAGGAGGAAGGAGGTGAGATGGGTAGTTTGGAGACTAGTACCAAGGAGATGCAGACACCAATTCCCACACCACCTAGATTCCCTAGGAAAATCTTATCTTCAGATAAGAATATTACTCAGGAATTGACGGATATTGTACCACTCCCAACCACAACTACATCTAACACTCCACACTCCACACTCCAAACGACAAATTTCCGGTAAGTACAGTCATCTTCCAGGTGCGCTGCGCATGATGTGTAGACGTCAAGGGTATATGATCCATAACATGGAACGAAAGTGCGTAACAACTAAACAGTTCTGGAAGACTCACAAGCAAGTTAATCAAGTTCTTCATCAGGGTATATCACAACTCGCTGAAAAAGCTACAAAAGATTTGATTGAAAATAACTGAAAATGTACATAGGTGAAACTATTATTAAAGATCGTGATGCTTTTCGTTCAGAAGTACCCAATCTTTTTTCTCAAGATTTTAATGCACAAGCACCAAAGATTATAGAAGAACTTTTCAACAATTACATACATATCAATGTTATTCAAGTTTATCCTACTACAACCATATCAACCGAAACAATTTCATCAACTGATCTTCAACAATAACTGTATTTAAAGATGAAAAGAAGTCTTCAAGATCAGGCTAATGATCCAGCATTGTGGGAAAAGTATTCCACCTCTAATACTTCTTGCAGGGATGATGGTATTCACTCACAAAGACATGATGACCATCAAGAGGATGATGCTCCTACTGAGGGGGAGAAAAGAGTAAAATTACATAAGGCATCGAAAAGTTTAAAATCTGCAAGCGGTTCTTCATCTAAGCATTCATCTAAAGATTCCACAACTTATGTATTCAAGCAACAACAACAACAATAGGAATGGGATGCATGGATAGAGGAAAAAGTTATTGTTGATCCCAACTTAAGATCTATTCTTTAGCTTTTAAAGATTAAGTTACTTTGGGATTAAATCAAAACAAACTATGGTTTGAAAACTTTGTAAATACTAAAGAGTATGAGGAATCTACTCTTTAATACTTAGAAGAATATTAATGAAACAGTATATTGTATGAACAATAAGATTACTAAAAATCTCTAATTTTATTATCAATAATACAAGTATCTATGGTAGTACTTGGGTTTACAACCTTGAAGCTATGATGCAAACTCTATAAAATCACACTTATATCTAAACTAGGATATCTTGTATTCACCAAGGAGTCCTTTACAAGATAACTACCAATCTTCTATAATTCTAATCTTATATGCATATCTTTCTAACTAAATAGAATATACACAGAATAAGTCAAATAATAATCTCTTCACAAGCTTTATATCTGAGCTGTACTTAAGTCTTTATTGCAAGAAGCTTAACTCCTTTAAACAGTGTTAAGTTAGTACTGGCAGTACTAACTTACTCTAGCAGTACTATCTTCAACTCTGGCAGTACTAACTAATCTTGGCAGTATAAACTCTTCCCTTGGCAGTACTAAGTGTGATAAGTTTAATTCCTAACAATCCTCCCCTAAACTTGTGATTGTCATCCAAATCTACACAATCATAAGTTTCTCTGAATTAAACCATCTGTGCTAAGAGGATGCTTCCAAACACTTTATTGTCTTGGTCTGTTTTCTTGTATGAAGATTTTCCTTAGAAGCTCATTTTCCATCTCTGAATGTTATTCTACTAACAGCTTGTTAACCAACATCAAAGTCAGAACTCCTTTTAACAATGGATATTCTTTCTCTACCAGCATGAAAATATCTATTCCTCTCTCTGTAGACACATGATGAACACCACATGTATCATATAACCTCCATGTCAATGGATCATGCATATACCTCTGAAGTTTCCATAGTTCATCATTAGTATTAGGTTCAAACAACCTCTTCAATTCAACCCATAATGTTCTTTCTCTGTCATTAATAGGTTCTGTTGAACTGAATATTCCTTTAACCAAATTCCATAGCATCACCAAGTCATCCCTGTCAAAGATTTTCAACATATCCTTAAAGAATTGATATGCTTCTGTATGATTACCAACCCTGATGATCTTCCAATATTTTCTAGATTCTTTAGTGTAAACCTCCTAGTCAATGATTGGATATTTGACCTGTAAGGCTTCAACATAAACTTCTTCCACTGGAACTACCATCATCATTTGTTGTAAATCCTCTTGTGACAATTCTTTTTCCTCTTCTTCTGGTTGTTCTTGAACTGATCCTGAAGCTTCATTAGTCTTTTGTCTCTTAGAACCTTCATGATCAAGTTCTGCTTCTGCAGCCCTTTTAGAACTTCCAACTTCTGCAGAATCAATAATTGTTGCTTGTGAACTTCCAGCTGCTAACTCTGATGCTCTTCCTCTATCTTCAGTCTCCATGGGTACAAAAGTGTTGACATTCTTCATTGTAGTTTCAAATAATTCCTTGAGCTCATCAAAAGAATATCTTTTCAATTGCTGCAGTGTATGACTTCCCATGTGCTTGATGTAATTAATCATTGTTTCTCTGTTGAGCTTGTGTTAGGCTGTTCATCTGTGCTTTAGACTTTCTGTGCAGCAAAAAATATTTCCTTTATCCGATTAATAAGATCTACAAGCATCTTTACTTGATCAACTTCACTGTACTTGTTTCTTTCTTGCTTGTAGTCTCTGAGTTAGTCTTTATCGCTTTAATTTGCTCTATGTTTTCCAATCTTCCTCAGTAAAGATTGAGCTGCGTTCTTTTTTTTTATCTATGAACTCTAGCCATCCTTTGTATTTTTCCTCATCTAGTTCCTCTTGCAGTCTCACAGCTGCTTCAAGTCCAAGCCTATCTTGTTCTTGCTGTAATTTTGTTCTCTTTATCTGTTCATCTTCAGATTCCTCCATTTTACCTTTACCTTTATCTTTGATTACAAATGGTGAGGGAATACTGATGTTAACTTCTTGAACCATACCAACAGTTATCTAATGGCAATTGATGCAACCAGTACGTTATAACTGATTCTTCAGCATACTATTCCCCCTAGCAGTTACTTACTGCCCTTCTTCTTTAGTATAAGTGTCATATATTTGTTTTTAGCTGCATCTGCAAGAACTTTAGCTGCACTAAGAACTCCCAACTGATCTTCAGATTGATCTTCTCCTTGTGTAGGAGTAACCAAAGTAACTCCTGCATCTTGATCAATTTCTTCTATCATCCTCCCCTATTTGGAAGAATCCTCTGAATCCTCTTCATCATCTGAAACAACAATTTTAGCTCTCCTTCTGGAATGGCTTGTCTTGACAGTCTTCTCTAACTTTTTCACCTTCATGAAAAGCTTGGTATAAGCAGCACCATATACTTGCTTAGTTTGCTTCAAATCTGCCTCTAGCTTTTCCACTTCCTTAGGAAATGTTGTACATAAAACCGTCAATTCTTGTAGTGTCATACTACCCTCATCACTTCCAAGTGCATGAACTCTTGGGAGAGGTGCATCACGGGGCGATGTAGGTACCTTCTTAGACCTAGTCTGAGCAATGGAACCCCCCATGGCTTCTTGGCACCTGGGACTACCACCTTCACTAATTCACTGAGGAAGAGGAACATTAGGTATTGCCATGGATTGGGTCCTATTAATGTTACCACTAGCCTGCTCTGCATCTAAGCTAGCAGCAGTAGTGGTAGCCCTTTCCACTCTGTCATCCCACTCCTCATAGACAGCCTCATCTGGTACATTAGGTATAGGCTCACTAGTCTGAGGTAACTCAGTGACCTGGTTTAAGGCTTGCCTAGGTGTTTGAGTCTTTTGATGTGATGATGATACAACATTAGGAATTGGTTCTTCATGAGTAGGTTGAGCAGTAGAAGGTGGTGGTTGGGGTTTAGAGGGATGTCCTGAACCTTCACCCTCTTCTGCTTGATTTGCTTAACATTCTTGGATTCAAAGGTGTGTGTTCCCCAGAAAAACCTCTTTTCATATTACTAAAAAGTTTTAGAGTTAAATTAGGAGCAATATATTTTCTATTATGAGGATTAAGGAATCTTTTGTTCTTGTCCAAAAATATTTGAATAAATCTTGGATACATTAATAAAATATTATATTTTACTTATCAAAGTTTTTAGGAACATACATCAAAAATTAATTTAGAAAAGTTAAAAGTTCTGTTTGTGGCCAAGCAAATAATAGCAGTTGCTATATTGCTACTAAATTGTTCCCAAGAAGTTTTCTTAGGGCTAAGACAGTGTAGAATGGTATGGATAAAAAATCTCCACTGAGGGGAAAAATTTGCCTGTTTGAAAAGTCAATTTATCTTAAGTTAAACATACCCCATCAGTGAGAGGTGGATCAAAAAATTTACAGTAGTTGACAATCACTAATACCATCTACATCTGCTGATTGGAGATGTCTCCTAACAGATGCTTCAGTAATAGTGAATTCTTTGCCATCAACTGTGGCAGTTATTTCTTGTTCTCCATTATCAACTGTTCTGACAGTAGCAGTCTGCCAAAACTTTTCGATTAGAGAAACATAGATAATAGGATTCTTAGTAAGAGCATACCTTATATGACTACCATTGAGAAAATCTACTATCTCTTGGAATCCTTCACTCCTAGATGATTTCTTTAAATAAGCAACCGTGTTGTATTTGTTGCAGAATTCCAAATTCGCCACTAGTGATTGAGTTATGATAAGGGCTCTGGGTGAATGTTCGTTAATGAGAGTATGAGAGTTTGGCAAAGTTAATTTGAGTTTCTAAAGAAAAAGCGCTTAAGGGTTTTGATTGGACCGACTGAATAAAATGGATTCTTTATCTTGAAGAATGCATATAAGTGAAAGAAAGATCAAGAATTATCCAAATTATAGACCCCTATAAGCGAAATATTTGGAAGAAATATCTCAACGGCTATATTTAATTGCTAAAAATCTGTTATGCTCCAAACAGTATTAACGGTAGCCTAGCAGTACTAAGTTTAGCCTAACAGTACTAAGTAATTCCCAGCAGTACTAAGTTTAGACTAATAGTACTAAATAATGCTCAGCAGTACTAAGTTTAGCCTAGCAGTATTAACTTTTGAGGTACCAGTTTTAGCCTCAATTCTGTTCCAAAAGGCATTTCCATCATCAATGCTGATTCTCACAAGCTCTCTTTCTGTTTTTAAGCTTACTGTATCTCTCAATTCTTTTGCTCACTGAAACACTCTATCTGTTTTTTACTTTACACATCTCTCTATTCTTTTGAGCTCATGCTTTCTCTCTGTCTGTTTTTGCTTTCTCTCAATTCTTTTAAGCTTACTTTTTCTCTCTGTCTGGTTTTGCTTTCTCTTAATTCTTTTAAGCTCACTTTTTATCTCTGTCTGTTTTTATTTTCTCTTAATGCTTACAGTATTAATTATAACAGCAGTAGAAAGTATACTTACCAGTAGTAAGGTAGGCCAACAGTACTAACTTGAATTTCATCATTAGCTACTGTTCCATTCCATTTCAAGCATCATTTATGCATAATCTGCTACATATTAATACAATTAACTCCACATCAAATCAACTACTTCAGGGGTAAGCATTCCGTATTATACTTGCAATCAGATATTGAAATCTTCCAACATCAAATGCTTTTGTGAGCAAATCTGTAACATTGTGATCAGTGTGAATCTTAGTCATTTGAATAAGCTTCTTTTCATTAGAATCTCTGATGAAGTGATGTCTAATCTCAATGTGCTTAGTCTTTGAGTGAAACATTGGATTCTTAACTATGCAGATGGTGCTTTCATTGTCAATGTGAATCTTGGTATTCATGAAATTGTATCCATAATCCAGCATTTGGTTTTGAATCCATAACACCTGTCCACAGCAACTAGATGCAGCTACATACTCTGCTTCAGTAGTAGAGTTGGCAACTATAGTTTGCTTCTTACATTGCCATGAGATCAATCTCCTCCCAAGAAATTGACAACCTCCTGTTGTGGATTTCCTGTCTAAACTTGCACCAGCATAGTCACTATCATTATAAGCTTCCAAGTTAAATGGTGAGTCCTTAGGTTAAAAGGCCCAATTAAGGTTGGACCTTTCAAGAATCTAAAGTTTTTCACAGCATAAAGATGTGATACCTTTTAGGTGTGACTTGAAAAATCTTGACTAGCACATACAGGCACAAAACCGGTTATAGAGGAATAGAAGCTGTTTAGATAATCAATGATCAATCATTGATCTATATAAGTGAACATCAACATCTTCAGCTTCTGCATCCTTGAGCAATGTCTTTGAAGTCTCTATGGGTGTACTTGCTGTCTTCACAGTTAAAAAACTAAACTTCTTCAAGATTTCATCTATATACTTGTCCTGACTGATGAAAATCCTATCATCTTTTTGTGTCATTGTAAGTCATATGAAGAAAGTGAGTTCAACCCATAGAACTAATTCTGGAATTTCTTGTTGCATCAACTTCTCAAAATAATTGCTTAACTCCTTGATTAGGTAGATCCAAAAAGATATCATCTACATTAGACTTGACTAGTAGAATATCACTTTTGATTCTTTTAATAAACAAAATCTTATCAATCTGACCACTTTAAAATCCACTATCTAATAAATAGGTAGATAGAGTCTCATACAAGGCTCTAGGAGCTTGATGCTAGACCATATAATGCCTTTTCTACCTTTGTATAATACTTTGGTCAGGGAACTCTGGATCTTCAAATCCTGGAGGCTGTCAGATCATAAATTTTTTTCAAATTTTCACATACAAAAATTGCACTCATTCACATCCATCTGGGTAAACAAATAAATATCTTGAATGTAAGGCATAGCTAAGAACCACTAATTGCTTCAATCTTAGCATCTAGAGCAAAAACCTCACATAATCTCCACCAATTCATTTCTTCTTGAGAGTAACCTATGTTAATCTGTTTTTGCTTTGTTTCTGATTACAATTCCTCTCTCATCTTTCTTGTTTCTATACACCCATTTAGTTTCAATGGCCCTCTTGCATTATGGTTTTTAATAAGAAGTACATAAATTCTGCTAATTATACTTTATAAGATCTTATTGATTTGTTTCTATCCAAGCTTAAATCTCCAAAGTTGAAATACCTTATTAGGTTCTAATTGTGATTGATAACAAGCAAATAGACATTTTAAAAGGTCTTATGTGTTTTCCTTTCATATAAAAGTACTAATATATGCTTGTTCATTTGTAGACCTTGTCATTCTCCTTGTTTGTACACTAGACTATACATTTCCAATCACATGATCAAGTGAATGATGTTTATGGATTCTTGTACTTGTAGTAGTAGGAACTAGATATGTGTTGGTAATGTTGCTTATATCCAATTTTGTTTCATCACCAAAGAAATCAACATGTGTGGCTTCAAGTGGAGCAGTAGTAACTGTTGGACTAACAGTATTAATATTTAGACTACCAGTATTAATACTGGCAGTATTAATATTTACCTAGCAGTATTAACATCTGGAGAACTGTCTTAAGGCCCCTCTTGATTATTAATTCCACTTTCATCATCCTTCTTTCCAGCATCACTAGAGGTTGTTTTGGGCGTGCTCATCATTGCTAGTATTCTTTGGAGAAGAATCAAATAGTGAACCATCTTTCCATAGTGGCATCAAGATGTAGTCTTGGCTAGATCCTGGCTCCTTGCTAGAATGACCTGCACCAATACTTTCTTTTGTACCTACAAAATCATTAGAGTTTGTACCTGCAACAACTGGCACATAATTCATTGATTTTGTTAGAACATCAATATCAAACAGCCACTTTGGTCCATCACCTACAATAATAGGCTTATCCTCCAAGAACCTAATATGCAAGTTTCTTCTACTTTCCTTGTTCTAATGTTGTATACCTTAAAAGCCTTACTATTCATTGAGTATCTAACAAAGAATCCTTCATCTGACTTTCCATCAAACTTGCCTAGATGGTCTAAGGTATTAAGAATGGTAACATGACACCCAAATGGTCTCATGAAGCTTAGAGCAGGGGTTCTACCTCTAAACAGTTCATAAGGGGTCTTGTTGTGAGGCTTGACTACTAATACCCTATTCTGCACATAGCAAGCAGTATTAGCTGCTTCAGCCCAAAATGTAGTAGGTACTTAGAAGTCAGATAAATGGTTCTTGTATCCTCTATTGATGTCCTATTTCTTCTCTCAGCTTAACACAATTTGCTGAGGGATTCTAGCTGCACTAAATTTCTCTTAATGCCGTTATTTTCAAAACAACTCATTAATAACTATATTTTGAATTATGTTCCATTTTCACATCTGATTATCTTTACCTTCTTACTCAAACTACGATTTTCTATCTCAGTTATAAGATCTTAAGAATGCTATCGGTCTATCCTTAGATGGTAAAATGAAAACAAAGATAAATATTCTATACTCATCAGTGTCAAATAAACCTATCTTTTTATTCATTATGCTGCTCCAAAAAAGTATAGACCAACAAAAGTCAATATGCAAAACATGAATAATGCTGCGTAATAAAGTTCTGAATTTTGGACTTACGGAGGCTTTGTGTTGCTTTCCCTTATGGCACGCAACACATGTTTGGCATTTTATTCAAACACAGTTTTGCAGGTAGAACTCTCACAAGATTTTTCCTTATAAGTTTTATTTAATGGTTTTTAAATTTTTCATGACTAGCATCCCTATGCCATAGCTTTGATTCATCAAGAGTGGCCTTTTGCAATAAGACAGTTAAAAACTATCTTTAGGAACAATATTCTTCATCTCATCACTATACATGTTGTTCTTCTGGAACTTAAAGTAATAACCTGACTTTATTACAGTTACTTAAGTCAAGAGTCAGAACAAAAACATTGTAGTTGTGCAGTAAAAAAGAACAAATGTTCTTTTTGTAACACATCTGTGAGTCATTAAAAGGTTAAACTGTAACTCTTCGAAAAAAGTACACTTCATACAAATATCAAGCTTACCAAGTTTTAAGAGTTCTTTACTAGTAATTTTTCCTCCCTTTTGCTCCTACCACAAAGGTAAACATATCTCTATCAAATTTACTTGAAGTCGTGAGAGATAGGACATGTTATAGTCATATGCCTGAGCATCACTGTCAACATAGCCTTGGCTTATTTTTGTGGATGACCTATGCACATAAAAATAGGTATTTAGTTTCCTTTGGGGGTCACAAAGCCATCACTGACTTGATTTGCCTCGTGCATCAACATAATTATGTCTCTCAAAGTAATTGTATGCAATGTCAAGTTGGTAGGTCTCCAACCCAACATGCTGGGCCTTAACAGCATTTGCCTTGATTTGCCCTGACAGCATTAACACTGTGAATTTGGCCTTTGCAGTTATTTAACTGCTTTTATCATAGCTGTATATAAAATTTACCCTTAGCAGTATTAACTTTTTGACTAAAATTTTTGTTAGTTAATGTTGTTCTTGTTTGATAGGGCCTCTTTACAGTTGATTGTGCTGATTTAGAAAAATGTGACATTGGTCTAGCATTATAAATTGTAGTTTTGGGATGAGCAGTATTAACAGGCCTAACAGTATTAAGTGGTCTTATGCCAGTTTTACATTAAAACTGCTCTTGGAAATACTATGTTCCTCTGAGTCTCTTGGGTGGAGCCTTTTTTGGAAAGAATAATTGTAATTCACCATTGAATCAATTATCACAAGATAACCTTTCCCTTTGATGGTAATTGCAGTTAGCCTGCACATGGTCAAAACTTCCACAGATAAAACAAGTTTTATTGTACATCACAAAGTTACTTCCTAGTTGTTGGGACTTTTGATTATTCTAGTTTCTTTGATTTCCCCTAGGACCTTGTGACCTGTACATTTCATCATACTTAACTGGTTTCCTAACTGGTTTTTCTTGTTGTTTAGTTCTAACAAATTCTATCTTAGAAACAGTAGGAAAAATAGTTTTCTTCTTATCATTTGACACCAACTCCTCAACCAATGGGGAATTAGGAGATTCCCTAACCTCATTAGAAGTATCTTAACTGACATTCTTACTAGTCTTAGGTCCATAGTATTCAAACTTAGGCTGTTGAAACTCCTCTAGACCAGAGTTGGACAAATTAAGGTTTGAAGGTGAAAATAACCCTGAAGGAGGAGGTGGAACAGCATTATAGCTTATAAACCCCAAACCCTTTCTACTTTTATTAGGTATCTGACTCCCTATTAATTTGTCTAGACTCTTAGAAGCATTATCAAAATTTTCAATTTTATGTTGATTGCTTTCTTTTTCTTGCTTAAGCTTTTCTAACTCACTTTTAAGCACACTAATTTCTGAGTCTTTATATGAGATATCTCTTTTTAGGATAGCAAGTTGCTCACAAAAAATAACCTTATTATTTTTGTAAAAGACAAGTTGCCTCTTTATGATGCTAACCCTCTTTTTATAATTAGCGAATTGAACTCTGATTTGTTAAACTATTTCTTTAAATCTTCTAAGTTGAGTTTAAAGAGTTTCAAAAGCTTTTTAGACAGGTTTTTGTTTAAGTTTTCTAAATATGTACCTCAGAAGTCTGAGAAAGCCCATAAGAAGCCATGTTTGTAGGGACTTCATACATTTTGCCTTATAGCTCCAAGTCAAAACCAGATCCAGCTAAATAGCCAAATGGCTTTGTGGATGATAGTTTCTTCTACATTTATAGTCCTTCTAGAGCTGTCTTGATTCCTGTTCCTGTTATCCTGACTCCTAGATCCTCTGCATTTCCTTGCAAAATGTCTCATCTTATTACAGTTGAAACATTCTACTTTGGACTTATCATATCCAGCTGTGTCACTCCCATTGATAGTGATCTTTCTACTAGTTTTCTGGAAAAACCTTCTTGTCCTCATGCTCAGCAATGCTAAGCCACTTCAAATCCATCTCTTCTAAGTCATCTTCATGGATTTGTTCAAGGTCCTCATGTACAAGTTGAGACCCATTTGGTTGACTGGCCAAAAATGCATAAACAGTGTCATCACTTAAGTTAGCAGTACTAACTTGAGTACTAGCAGAGTGTAACTTGTGCTATTAGATAGTACTAACTATTTAAGCATGTATTAACTTCATTAGTAATGCTAATTATATGAAATAAAAGCCAGTTATGTGAAACTTGGAGATTGCAGTGCATTTAACTCTTGTTAACAATCTTGAAATTGTTGTAGAGATCATCAAAGCTCATTGTGTCTAGATCAAGTTTATTCCTCTAGACCACAACATGAGTATTCCATTCAGAAGGCAGACTTCTTAAAAATTTCAAATTAAGATCTTCTTGTGAAATATTTTCACCTAAGACAGCCATCTGACTTACAATCTTCTGAAGCCTGTTAAAAATAAAGTCAAGAGACTCTATGCTTAAAGCATTAAAGTTCTCATACATTTGCTTCAGAAGAATCTTCTGAGTCTTTTGTGGCTTCATTACCACCAAATCTTGTTTGTATAGCAGCAAACAAAGTCTTAGCATCCTTGTACTGATTAAATGTCATCAGATGTTCATTAGGAAGTGCCATCAGCAACATACTTCTTGCCTTCGCATCATTCTTCTTTTAAATCTTTTCATCAGCAGTTACAGGACCTGGTATTAGTGTAGTTGAGGTACCATCAGCATTTGTTGTTGTTTTGGCTACAGGTTGGAATGAGTTTCCATTCTCTATGACATCCCATAGAAGCTTGTTCTTGTTACTGAAAGGTATTACTCAATCACTTAGCATTCCAATCTCTATTCACCCTGTTTAAGGTGGATTACTTTGCAGCAGTAGTGAGGTTGTGCAGTTTTATAATCCATCTATTCCTTGTGAGTAAAAGAGTTCTTATTGTTAGTTTTTCGATAAAAGTTTAGAACACAAGCTTGATACCACTTGTTGTTCCCAACTTATGATCTATTCTTTAGCTTGTCTAGATTAAGTTATGTTGGATAAAATCCAAAACAACTATTGTTGAAAACTTTGTGAATACTAATGAGTATAGGAATCTAATCGTTAATTACTTCTTGGATTGCCAGCATGTCATTGAGGTTTTATGAGGTGGGGGAGAGGGTTTTGGCAGTATGTTGCAGGGTTGAAGGGAAAAAGACAAGGGAATAGTACCCTTTGTGTTTTGGCGGGTAATGAGGGTGTATCTGTTTGTTTAATTTGGACAGGGTAGGAGTTTTTAGAGTTTGGCAAAATTGACCCTCCACTTTGATAATAAGTATTGCAAGAGTGGTCCTTGTGGGTATAAGTGAATTTGGGGTGTGGCAGATTCAGCCCCCCAACGTGTATTGTGTTGTTACACGTATAGTCCGTGTGGGGGTTAACAATTTTTGGGACTTGGCATTTTTGGCCCTCAAGAGTGTATATTGCATTTGCAGACATCGTCCTTGTGATATATCGGCCGTTTAAGGGTTAAGAGTATATGACTTAACGACAGTTATGTCATTTGGGCTTATTTATTTGTTTTTTGGCTTGTTGAATTAGAAAGGGGAAATGGGCTATTTTAATTTACTTGGGCTTTAAGGTCTATATGTAATGAATAAATGGGCTGACCCGACCAATCTAATGGGTGCGGGTAGGCCCATTTAACATTTCTTTATTTTCGGCTTTGACTTTGACTGTTGACTTTTGTGGGGTTGACTTTGTCTTTTTCACGCTTTTCCATTTCATGCTCGGTTTTGTCCGTTTTTGCTTGATTTTTTTGTCTTTTTGTCGGATATCCGTTTCCTGCACAATATAAATGAAAACATACGAATACAATGTATTTCTGGTACGTTTTTGATCATTTACGTCCGGTTTTAATGGAAAAGGGTATGTGTATTTAAACACATACCAGAGCGCATTTTGGAGATTAAATGAAGATATTTTGAAGATTACTATTCTGAAGACGAATACGCCGTATCCATCAAGGAAGATATGGCGTATCCGTGCCTGCATTCACCAAAGACCACAAAGGAATAAAGATCAATACGCCGTATCCATAAGACCAATATGCCGTATTGGAAATACGGAATGAATATAATATTCTGGAAGATATCAAGTGTGGACCCTACTCCAAGAAATCCCCAATACGCCGTATCTAATCCTTGGATACGCTGTATCGAACCGACTTCTAGACCTTATAAATAGAAAACTCAAAAACGAGTTTTAAGTGTGCTAAATCATATTCTCGATACCTAAACCATAAAAGTCGATTTTCAGAGGAGAAAAAGAGCAGAAGAGGTCGAGCAACGTTATCAATTCCATAGAAGACAACGTGTAATTACATATACTTTAGTAATCGTTCAGTTTTTGGTATCATTCGTTAACTCGGTTAGTTTACCTTGGCTAAATAATTGCTTTTGTATTTATTATGACTGGACGTTTGAAGGCTAATACCAAAGGGTATAAGCCATTATATAAAGATATAATGTTTGGTAATTTGTGTTATCTCGATTTCTTGATTTATCATTGTATGCTTGTTTATGGTTATCCATTTATACTTATTTATGCGCTTTTGTATGCGACCTATCATTCAGCGAGTCAGTGACATGGACCAAGTAGATCTAATCTGGGATAGCTCTCCATAAGTAATCTATACATCTAGAATCATAGATACCACAATATTGTCCGTTCTAGATAGTCCTGTGTCTAGATACCTTTGGGCTTAACTAGTTAATTGGAGATAGCCAATGGTTATTGATTCGTGTTGACATAGAAGGTGACCTATGAGAATCAACAAGTAACGTTCTGATTTCATTGGAAAGATAGACAAGTGACCTACTAAGTGTATAAAATTTCCATTAAGTGATAAGGGTACAGTCTCTAAGAGCTACGGGTTAACAGATCACCATTACTTAAACCCTAAGATAGATTATAATCAGCAAAATAAGGATGATTTATGCGGATGCTTTTAATTTATGATAGAATTTTGTGTCTAGGTCTTGAGGATATGTAACGCTAAGTCTTAAGAATGATATGCACCACTCGAGAAAGAAATCAATTGCACCGAAAATAACAAACCAACGTTCTAATCGGATTAATAATGGTTAATACAGTTTTCTTATATATGGTTCAACCGCTCTTTTATCTTTTGTTAATTAGCTTGCGTGGGTTAAAGTGCCTTGAATTGATTATAGACACCAACCAAACCGTGCCAGTCTCTCAGGCTGAAACCCCCCCTTTATCCGTTAGAATTAGGATTTAGATAGAGCCAGACATAATTTAACATAGGTTTAGAATAGAATAGAATTAACATAGATTAATAACCAAGATATACAATAAATTGATAGATTTAACCTCGCTTCAAGTGTTCGACACCCTACTTACCACGAAACTACTACCGATCGGGTACACTGCCCGTTAAAGTGTTGTTTTTTGTTTAGTCGGCAAAATATAAATTTAAAACTTGAATCATCTTAAATATACCATACAACGACAGCACATCAAGTTTTTTTGGCGCCATTGCCGGAGAGTGAAGTTGTTTAATCCTTATTTATTAGTGTTTTTAAGTTTAATATAGGTTGTAGTTAGATAATTGCCTATTAGAGTGATTGTTTTGTGTGTTTGATTTCTGCATTGTATATTTTGCATATTGTGTGTTTGTGTGCATTATTACAGTTCACTGTAACTTTCCTGAGTCGAATACTAAATACGACGATACATTTTTTACAGCGATTTCGACTCTAAAATCACACCGGCGTATTCATTCACAGAATACGCTATAAACAATTGAGACAGTTATTCTTCTAGCACATTTATTTACAGTTAAAATGGACGACCTCAACATTTACTATGGAGGAGTATTATCAAGGCTTGAGGAAGACAAAGCTTGTAGGCTGGTACGGTGTAAAAACTGGGAAACTGCTATGTATGGAAACTGCTACGTATGGTAAGATCTGGTATGATGAAGACGTTCACGACCTCATATCTGTTGAAACCGAATTTCCAGCCATAGTCTTTGATGATGCGTTTACATCTGAAGTAACGCACTCCTATGAACTTATGATAAGTCCTCTTAACGACAATAAAATTGACTTTAGAATATCGTTTGACGAATCCGACGATGAAGATTACACGGTGATTTATGACAAAAATTCATTTTCCTATAAAATAATTTCTGTCAATGATTTGAAAATGAAATCGTAAAATGATAATGATAAAGTCAATTTGCCTTTGTTTCCCTCACCCGAGCCTACGGTCAGTTGTTTAAATGATCTAGATTTTTTTAAAGATTTTGAGAACGAATTTCCAGCCATTGTTTACAATGATGCTCTAACGTCTAAATCATATTTCTTAACTGAACCTGCTGTGAGTCCTCAACATATCGATGATTTGAAAGATGAAACATCGTTGTTTGAATGTGATAAAGAGGAACAAAACGTTTTATACTTTAATGATGTATTTCCTTTTAACGTAATTTATCCTGATGATTCAAAATTGGATAAAGACAATGATGATGATAAAATCGATATCAAACAGTCTTTGGGGGTTAATGTAATAAATACGGATGTTGCTGCCTATGCACATGGGTCAAATAAGCTTTTAGAAACAAGTCATGATACATCTAATAAATTTTTCAAAATTGAAACTTTTGTTAAGGAATTAAATTTTAATATCATGACTTGGAATCATCTTAACAAAAGGATGTCATTCATTTTCCCAATCAAGAATTTGTATATGCCATTTGGCATCCTGTTCGACCCCAAATTGTTTTATAAGGATGGGATTAAATTAGGGCAAGTCTAACTTAAAGACTTTTCTGTAAACAAAAGTGCTTGCCGAGAGACAACTCGGAATGTAATTTTCAATTTTGTATCGAGACTGTCTATACGGCGTATTGACCTTCTAGACGTTATCTAGTCTTTATTTTTCAGCACAGTCGATACGGCGTATTCGTTAAACGAATACAGTGTATTCGACACAGGTATCAATACGGCGTATCCTAGGGTATGGATACGGCGTATCGACTTCCTGTACAGTTTTAAGGATTTTATTTCGAGTCTAACCAGCGAATACACGGAGAAAGAAATTGCACTTGTTTTCTTATGCTTAATACAGGAACCTTTTGAACGAAAAGATTTGGTGGACTACATATTTTCTGGAATTCTGTGTGTGTTGTTCGTGCTAGGATTCAGACACGCTTTCGCTCACACATTCTTGCTCATAAACGCTACATGGGGAATCTACCGAGCAAAATATCAGGAGAGTTTCTCATTCTAATTCTTTTTAATTCCCGTATTTAATGTTTTATCTATACAACGATGACGTTGTATAATTCAAGTGGGGGGATGGGAATTAGAATGTATACTTGTCCTAATTTTCACACTAAAATGCTTAAATTATGCTCAAATTTTAAAAAAATTAAAGCATACTTTTGAGAAATTACTTGATACATAACCCGCACACAATAACACTTGTTAGATATTGTGATAATTTAACCTTATCCGTTTCCAAATGTTTACCCAAATTCCACAAAATATGAGTGTGCCGGTGATGTAGTAGACTTTAGAACTTGGCTTCGTATATCTATTCGAGACCGCAATAAAGAGTACTATGGATTTAGATGGAGTAACTTGTTTAAATCGGTAAATGTTAGGATTACACCCAAATCGCCTTTACATGTTGCTTATTAACTAACTACACTGGTTAGTTAACCCCCGTATAAACCCTTTGTTTACTCTCATTTTAAGAGTAACATACCCCTAGAATGTCACACCCCGCCAAGGCAGAAACGCGAGGCGCGACGAGAGAGGGAATCATCACAACACATTGGCTTCTATATAGAGAAACTAAAACATGTATAAAATACAAGGTATAGACACGCAGTGTCATAAAAATACCCAAACACATTAACAAAATCCAAAAGGCGTCTGACATTGAAATGAAGGCAGTTCATGTCAATGTCATGACATGCAAACATTCATACATCCAAAACAAATAACGAAATCTAGATAACTAAACTTCGCCAGCTGCCTACGGTCTATCTAGCCACTTTTCCTAACTTTAATCTCATCCTGTTGAATACCTGAAAATGATGCTTATACGTCAACACAATGGTTGGTGAGAAACATAGGTTTTCAGACACACATATTCAATCCATTTCCCAAAACAATTTATCTAATTATTGTGATTATAAAACAATACATTTTGCATGACAATTATGCTAACTAACATACAAGCTAACATGCAACTCAATCCTAATCAATCATTCAAACACCAAGCACACGACCTCAATCGCTCCTGGATCATACCAAATCTCTTTCCCTCTAGCTCAGGCCATGGATACCCGCAAGTAGTCCTCTTGACTAGGCAACAATTCCTTCCACTAAACAGGCCATGGGTACCCGCAAGTAACTCGCCTTACGTAGTCCACACATCAATATCACATCACATAACATGTAGCACGTAACGCATATTAGTCACATAATAGTCCATGCATTTACACTAACACATAATCACAACAATTTAGAACTCATTTCAACACTTGCATCATTTCTATCCCAAGTTTGAAACGCAAAAAAAGTGGGACTATGTAACTCACCTGAATGCTCAAAATGTAGCTTCCAATTCCTATCAAGCAACTATACAAATAAATAAACACGGTTACACGCGACCAAGATAAAAGCTCTAGTCCATGTAACACACACATGATGGATCTCTAAGGGTGTGATTAACCATCATGGGTCACCTTAACACCATGCCTGTTAGTCTTGTAATAATCCTTTCACAACTAATAAGCAAACTCGAATAAGCCCTA
>BQNB010101946.1:0-24359 GCA_026074375.1 Tanacetum coccineum
CATACAATTTCCTATTCTTTAGGGACCAGGTTGTTATCTGATATTTAATAACAAACCATAAGAAAATTTAAAACTTTCAGTCAAACTTTATATACAATCTCATGTCATTATTGAGTGACATTACTAAGGTCATAGATATTATCGCTTCTAAAAGACATGCCGGGAAGATTCTTTTTGGTTTTTGATAATTTTATGATTTTATATTTTGATTTTGAAATTTTATATTTTTGTATTTTGATTTTTTGAAAAATATTTGAAAAATGAAAAATTTTTGTTGCTTTTGATTTTATAAACTAATCTACATATAGTATATGTGATACATGAACTAGTAATCAGAATTACTCTTCGTCTGACTCTACAAGACGTTTCAGCTCTTCCGGTGTGATGCTTTGCATATCGAGGTGGTTGATCAGAAATTTAAAGCGTTCTCTAATGAGTGCTTTAGTGAAAATATCCGCCAGCTGATAATCAATCTTAACAAAGTATAGCTCAACAACCTCATTTTCAACTTGATCTTTAATAAAGTGGTATCAAACAACGATGTGTTTCATCCTAGAGTGTTGCACGGTGTTGCAAGATAATGCAATGGCACTTTTTGAGTCCGAGTACAATGGGATCTTGTTGAAGTTAAATCCATAGTCAGTTAACTGGGAACGCATCCAGAGGATTTAAGCACAGCAACCGGACAAGGATATATACTCTGCTTCAGTTGTTGATATTACGGTACACTTCTTTTTCTTGGATGACTAGCTAACAAGCTTTTCTCCTAGGAATTGTGCACTTCTCGATGTACTGCGTCTTGTATCTTGGCAACCTGCATGGTCAGCATCTGCAAAAGCTGTTAGATTAAAATCGGTGTCCTTCAAATACCATAGACCTATATTAATGGTTCCTTTTAGGTACCAAAAGACCCGTTTAACCGTAGTTAAGTGCTTTTCGGTAGGCTTTGTCTGGTACCGCACACACATGTAGACGGCAAACACTAGGTTAGGGCGACTGGTTGTAAGGTACATTATGGATCTGACCATTCCTTGATAACGAGTAGGGTCGACAAGAGTCTCGTTTAGGTCCGCATCCAGTTTTAACTGTCCTACCATGAGGATGTCAACAACGTCACATTGGTCTAAACAATACTTTTTTAGCATTTCAAAAGCATACTTAGATTGATTAATGAATGAAGATGGCTCTAAGACATTGAGAAATTTGAAGTCTAATAAAAAAATGATATTTGTCCCGTCATTGACATCTTAAAACGTTTGCTCATTAACTTTTCAAATTTATCACAAAAGATTGGATTAGTAGAAGCAAAAATTATGTCGTCAACATAGATTTGTACTAGTATGAGATCATTTCCTTCCTTCAGAGTAAACAACGTTGGATCGACTGCACCTTTGACACATTTTTAGCTGGAAGGAGTTTGGAGAGCAGGTCGTACCATGCGCGAGGAGCTTGTTTTAAACCATAATATGCTTTCTTAAATCTGAATACATGATTCAGATGATCTTGATTAACAACCCTTCTGGTTGACTCACGTACACCTATGCCTTTACTAATCAATTCAGAAAATGCCGTTTCACAGCATATGACATACTACAATTTTTGTGTGCATTATATGCTAAAGTGTAAACGATTCTTCAAAGTCGACCCCCTCTTCCTGACGATAACCTTTTGCAACTAATCGAGCTTTATTTTTCAGCACACCGCCATATTCATTAAGTTTCACTTTAAAGATCCACTTTAAGTTGATGATCATAGCTCTATCTGGTCTTGGTACTAATTCACATACCTCAAGCCGCTTAAATTCATGGATTTCCTTTTGCATGGCTTCGATCCAGTAGGATTCTTCCATTGCTTCTTTATAATTCTTCGGCTCTTTTTAGCTAAGAAAGCGTGGAATTAACACCATAAAGAATCGGTAGAGAGTTGACGTCTTAAAGAAACAGGTTTTGATGGACCGCCGATGATTATTGTAAATGGATGATCTTTTGTCCATCTTTTTGTGTAAATTGAAGGTTGTTGGAAAGTGTGTATGTTTGAAGAGTATATAATCCTTGAAGATGACTCGTTGATTCCCCCCCCCCCCCCCCCACCCCCCCCCCCCCCCCAATACATTCCCCCCCCCCCCCCCCTCTTCCCACCCTCTAACACCCCCATTTTTACATATAGCAGCGGAAGCTAATCTGGGGTATGACTTCAAGGTACAACAGTCATAATCATAGAAAACGAATCAAAAAGAGTTGTTTTTGAAAATAAGTTATCATTCATTATTTCTTCAGAGTTTTTACAAACGAGAGATTCCCAAAATCTATAAATAAAGTTTGAATGATAAACGGTTTTTCCATTTTCATGTCCTCGCCACTCCGTGCCATTAGTTACCTGAGATAAAACATGCTAAAAAGTCAACACAAAGGTTGAGTGAAATCCATAAGTTTAAGTTAATATAATTTGAATGCAGTGCGATATTGGGTTAGCGTGATATACACCCGGTATTGAAAAAATATTTATTATGCCATGAGCCTCTGAATCGAAGCTTAGGGTACGGTAGATTCGTTATATCCCTGAGGGTCCTTTGCCAAAATACCCGTGTGATTTCTAATGAAGTGCAATTGGTTACTCGTAACTGGGTACACCAACGGGGAGTCCAGCCCAAATAGATCTATTCACATCATTCGCGCTTACTACGGAGAGTAATTAACGGTTTATGATTATGGGGACTTAAAGGCAAAGTAGTTACTTAGGCAATAGTAAATTGAAATACATAAGAATATTTTTGCCCAATAATTCATGTTTATAGTCATGTATCCCTTCGGGTTTATAAAATAGATTGAAATGCGGGCTATAACTCACCTGAACGGTTATAGGGGAATTGATAGCAAAGGTTATGGAATTAAGTAATGGCTTCGTCTAGGGCAATGGGGTACTATATGTCAAGTCTTAGTTTTGATTATTATGTAAGAGTTTTACATCGATGTTGGTTTTGATATTAAAAATTATTCATAAACACCGTCGGCTCATAATTCAGAAGTCTTCAGTAAACGTTTGAGGAGCTAGTGCACTTTATATCGGGTAACCCAACACATACTCATCCGAACGTAATACCAAGATGAAATCATTAATATGATGCCTCCGCTAGTGTTGTGGTATGATATGAATCCGAGACATGATTTTTGTTAAGCACATCATGATGAATGATATAATAGTTATAACATAAGCAGTTTTAAGCATTTTATTCAATATCTGGAAATGTTAAGCACGTCAAGCGTTAATTAAAGTTATGTCTGGTAATGTTTTGAATGTGTTTTTATACTTTTTCAAAATGTTACATTTTAGACCCTTGAGTTTGAAAAGTGGCAGAATATACCCTTAGAGTTTGCACTTTTACGACTTTGGTCCCTCAAGTTTAAAAGATATACCAAGTAAGCCTAGTACTTTAAAAGTGATACGTATTAGATCCCTTGTCGTATAACTTTGATAAATGATTCTTTTAGTCTTTTAAGTTATAAAGTTTTTGAAGTTACGATATATCACCTTGCTACTGTATACTTTTTATAAAACTGTCCAAATTGCCATGCAAGCTTATTTTAACATTTCAATAGACATTTATAAGTTATAATAAACTAAAATATGAAGATTTAACACAACGCAAGTTTAAATTAACGATTCGTTAAGCTAGGAAGCAAAACGGGTCTTATTAGGGTTTTAAAATGAAAACGCGCAGGTTTTAAGCTTAAATTCTTTCATGAATTATCAAAGCACTTATTTTAATGTTAGTTAAGCTTATTGGGATAGATTATAAAATATTTTAAAGCTTAGCTTTGAGATAAGCAAAAACATGAAATTGGGTTTTCGGGTGTACGGTTTGGGATAAAAAGGTATAAACACATAGGTTTTGAGTTCAAAGAAAAAATAAAAAAAACCTTATATTATGATTTTGCATGATCATATGAACATTATAAAGGTATGAATACATAATATAAACTTAGAGAAGCTGGTATTGAGCTTATAGCTTAGAAATGGGTCAGAATCGGGACTTTTAGCTTCGTACGCCTAGAATAATGACTCCCGGGCTTCGTTTCTTGGTTTCTTTTGCTTCCTTTCTGTACTTGAGCCTTCTTAAGACCTCTTAGGATCTATTAGAGCAAAGTATTTCTTCTATATAAGGGTTATAGAGGGAAGGGCGGATGAGAAAAATGAAGTGTTTAGGTGTTTATTTATAGGTGAAATGATCCTTAAAGCTCAAGTAAGCTTTGTTAAATGAGTTGGGATTGAAAAAACCCTTGTTTAAGCTAGGTAGGGATGTGTATAAGCTAGTGTATGAGTTGTATAAGCTAGGAACTAGCTATGGTGAGTTGTTTTGGTCTTGGTATACCGCGGCTACAAAGGAAGGAACAAGAGAGCATGTGATCAATTTTTAACTATATAAGATGAAGATATTTGAAGAGAGGTGCTTGTAAGAAGTTGGGAGGTATGGTAATTGTCATTGAGGTGACTTGGTTGCAGAAAAACTTCAAATGGTCACTTTGCCAAAGTTTTTGATTTCGGGTACATTAGGGCTCAATTAGGGTTTTCAAGCTTGAATTTCATATACATTTGATTAAGGAATGATAGGTTACTGATACTAAGACTTATATTAAGGATTATAATCAAAATTTGATAGGTGGTTTGGGTTAAAATGGGTAGAAAATGAGTAAACGGGTCAAAGTTCAAATTAGGGCACAATTAGGGTTTCTTGGATTCGTTTTGATTATAGTTGGAGTGAATTGATGTAATGATGATGGAATATGATTGAGAATGTTGTAAATTAAGTTATTACAACTTAATTGAGTGTTGTTTTGGGCTATTACAATGGATAAAAATGTAGAAACGAGTCCATGTTTAGAAAAACTAGCTCGGTTTTAGGGTTTAGGGTTTTGAATTAGGGTTTTGAGTGTAAAAAGATGTATGAAAGTTTATGAATAGAATAATTAAGGTTTACACATTGTATATTGAGTGTAGTATCTTGCACACAAGTGGTGGTGAAGAGATTAGAATGAAAACGGAGGTATTACGGCTATTTTAGAGAAGCGTATGCTAAGAATATTCTAATGGCTTCAATGTGAGCGACAGGTGCAAACAATTCTTCAAAGTCAATCCCATCTTCTTGACGATAACCTTTTGCAACTCACCGAGCCTTATTTTTCAGCACACCTCCATATTCATCAAGTTTCACTTTAAAGATCTACTTTAAGCTGATGATCATAGCATTGTCTGGTCTTGGTACTAATTCCCATACCTCAAGCCGCTCAAACTCATGAATCTCCTCTTGCATAGCTTCAATCCAGCAAGATTCGATCAGGGATTCTTTGTAATTCTTTGGCTCTTCTTTAGCTAAGAAAGCGTGGAAATAGCACCATAAAGCATCTGTAGAAAGTTGACGTCTTATAGAAATAAGTTTTGATGGATCATCGATGATTGTTGTAAATGGATGATCTTTTGTCCATCTTTTTGTGTAAATTGGTGGTTGTTGGAAAGTGTGCATGTTTGAAGTGTCTACAATCCTTGAAGATGACTCAGATGAACTGGTGTATGGAGGAGCAAATGGATTTGTAAATGTATCACTATCAAACTTTAAAACTTCTTCATTTTGTTCAACATTTGTAGAATTGATAGGAGAGTTTGTTGCTTCAATGTTTAGTGAAGTATTTGGAGAGGGAACATCTTTATTAATGGAAGTAGAATAAGAAGAAGCTACGGCTGTATCTGGTGGAAGTAGAGTTGCAGAAGAAATAGGGGTAGATACAGCACTTGCAGGTTTGAAGTATTCATCGAACATTTGTTGAAACAGCAAACCCGAGTCATTCTTTGTAGGAGGTTTAACTGATATTGACGCGGCCTGGTTTAGCACGAGTCCTGAACTAATGTGTCCAAAAGTCAAACCATGAAGTTCGGGTCCTGGACCGTGTTGTTCAGAAGCCATTTGAGTAAGTTCATCAAATTGTACGTTCATTGTTTCCATTATTTGTCTGGTCCGTTTGTTGTAGATCCGGTACGCCTTCTTGGATCGTGAATAACCAATGAAGATTCCAATGTCTTCTTTTGGCTATAGTTTTCCAATATCCTCAAAATTGTTTGTTGGATAACATAAAGCAAGAAAAACATGGAGATACTTGAGTTCTAGTTTGCGTTCTCTGAGCAGTTCATATGGAGTCTTGTTGTAACGAGTATGGATAAGGGAGCGGTTTTGAGTATAGCAGGCAGTAGCTATAGCTTCAGCCCATAGAAATAACAAAGATTTAGAGAAAATAAGCATGGTCCTTGCAGCCTCTACCAACATGCAGTTACGCCTTTTAACTACACCGTTTTATTGTAGAGTACGTGCAGTGGATATATGATGATTAATTCCAACGTCTTTCATATAATTTCGTAGAATCTGATTGAGAAACTCGGTGTCGTAGTCGGTACGGAGATATCTTATTCTAGCATTCAGACTAACTTGAGCTTGCTTTAAATTTTTGATAATAATCTTTAGAGCTTCATCTTTCGTTCTAAAAAACTCCACTCAAGTAAAACAAGAATAATCATCAACGATGATAAGAATATATCTTTTCTTGTTTATACTTTCTACCCGCATCGGTCCACACAAATCCATATGCAAAATTTGAAGTTTCTCATTTGTACTCGATTCAGGCTTATGTGGATGGGATTCTTTTTTGCTTTTTCCCATTTGACATGCCAAACATAGATGATCTTTAGTATACTTCAAGTTGGGTAACCCTTTGACAAGACCTTGTTTAGCAAGCTGATTGATGGTACCGAAGTTTAAGTGAGAAAGTCGCCGGTGCCATAACCAATATTTTTTCTTTGAGGCTTTAGATAGTAGACAAATTGGAGACGACTTCATCATATCCATCATTGAGATTATATAAAGATTAAAACCACGAGAACCCGATAGTAGATCAACAGCTTCCAAGTTCCATACAAAACAAGTGTGTTTTTTCTGAAGCTACTTTCGAGATCTAATCAAAAATTGCCCAACAGAGAATAGATTATGACCAAGTCCTTCAACATAGTAAACACGTGAAATAAGAATATTCCCCATTTGTAGATCTATGTATCCCATAATAGCTGCAAAATGATTGTTTCCGAATCAGACCGTTCTGATAAATTTAGAAACAAAATTGATGAGCTTATCACGGTGTCCAGTCATGTGTTTGGAACACCCAAAGTCTGAATACCAAAGAACAATTTCTACAATCTGCACAAAAAGAAAGAAGAAAAACATATTTACAAAAGGGTGAATCCCCTTTTGATTGGGTTTCGGGTTGTTAGTGAACCTAAGTGACTCATAGATAGTCAAACTTCCAAGGTGGAAGTTCCTCATCCCGAATAATTCTCTCAAATCCAAAATCATGTAAATTAAATGGATGACATTCCGTATTTAACATGCATTTAGAGAGTGATCCCTGGGCATTGGCATATCTAAGACTTAGTTTAGGACATGATACATCAACCAAAAAAACTGTGATTGTTAAGATATGCCCAGGAGGCTAAACTAAGGGCTAGACGGTCATTAGAAGAAGAAGGGGCATAGTTTTCCTACCAAGTTAAATGTCCTACTAGTGGCTATCCATTTAAGTCCTACAGTTTTAAAGATCCGTCCTGCTGGTTTCCATTTACTTTTAACTTTTCGTTTTACAGATTTAGCCACTTTACGTTTTTGCAATTTCTTAAGATATTAAACAACACAAGCATCATGATTTGCAAAAAACAAACATCCAATACAAGATAAGCAAATAGTATCAGAATTTTTTGACAAAGCAAAATTCTTAACATTCGCATTACAATCTGAAACATGATTGTTCTTATTAGCACTAGACTTAAACTTCCTATGGTGGGTTCTACTTTATTCTTCATGCTTCTACTTGATGGTTGCGGGAGGATGATTGTTCTGGAATTGCAGAATTTCTTACAAAGGCAAAATTAGTAGAGCTTACTCTTTCTGTAGAAGGCAACATAGTGTTGTCAGTCTTTCAAGTGTTTTGCTTTACTGCATGCTTTTATGTGATTGTCTCAATTGTCCGTTTTGTTCTAGATGCATCTACGTAAGGCTTATTGTTCTTTTTATGGCTTGTAGTGGGAGCCCACTTTTCATTCCTGCTTTGAGTGAAAAGGCATGAGGCACTAACATACACTAACAGTTCTTGAATTCGCTTAGCAAACTTAGAGGCATGACCTATATGTTCATCTAAAGGTTTTGATGCTCTAGCTTCTTTTAATAATTCTTATAGTGTTGCTACGTGCTTCTTAGTGACTTTCAGATAATCTCTATGCACAACCCTATTGTTCTTAAAGTACGCATTGATTGGTTCAGACTCAATCTTAAGCAAACCTGGGGTAAGAACTTTTGTGCATTTTTCAATTATCTTCTTGGTATTCAAGTGTAAAGTGACTGATTTTGATAAATCATTTTTCTCAACAACTTTAGGAATAACCTTTGATTTAGGAAGCGGAGTTACTGAATAAAGTTTAGTTCATGAAGTTGAAGGTTTAGAAAGCTTAGGATTCACACTTGTACCATTATGATTCATTTGAGATTCAGACTACTTTCCTTTTAACTGTGCTCTTAACTTGTTATTTTCAGAAATTTGATCATTAAGTTTTTGTTGTAAAGAGTCAGTTTGAGGTTTTGTTTTTGCCCATGTCTGCTTGATTGAATCATATAGCTTCTTATATTCTAACTTAATATGTTCTCTTTCCTTAACTAAGGAAGAAACTTGAAAAGCTAGAGACACGTTCTCATCCTTTATTTTCTGAATCCTAGAATCAAAAACACGTAATTCAAACTGAGTCTTTTGGCTCCTTTGAGCTAAAAGATGTTTCAACTCATTGATTACGTGTAACTTGTCTTTTAATTGCACTTTTAAATCATTTATCTCAAAATATTGATTATTGATTGTTTTAACCAAAAACTGTTATTTTTTTGTTTCAGGATCATTCAGAATCATTTGTTCTTTGTGATTTTGAAAAGCAATATCAAGAGTAATGCTATATTCCTCAATTTTTGCAAACTGTTTTCTTAATTCACATAATGATTTGTTTGATTCTTGAAGATATAAAAGCATAATGTCGAGACTTTTACACTTTCTACAATTATCAACTTCATTCAACGAACGCAAGTAAGTGCACATAATGTCATTAGCGATATTGTTAATACAAATAATTTATAAAAACATTATTTATATTTTTTGACATCTCGATGTTTTGATAATAACAAAATGTAAAAACGTTTATGATAAGATTAAACGTTTATAAAAAACTAATCATAAAATTCTATTTCTAAGATTAATCACTTAAGGTATGGATAAACAAATCATTAAACATGATTAGTGATCAAGAAAATATTTTTCTTAAACCTTACATTTCTACAAAAGTGTATTTACAAAAATATATACACAAAATATTTATTCATAAAAGAAATGTTTTATTAAAACAATAAATTTAAAATCAGATTTTCCCCCTAAAATAGAAGGTTCCAAAACAGATAACACCTTCCCCACTAAAAGACAAAAAGAGGAGCGTACTCTACGGGCGGCCCCCTTATAGGCCTGGCGGCCCCCTAACATATTAGGGACCGTCGGGACCGCCTGCAGAGTAACGGCTATTTTTGTCTTCTATAAATACTGGGCCACCCCATCTGAAAAACAGAACCTCTTGCCATGAATTTTCTCAGATCTACTTTTCTCTCTTCTTTCTTTCTTTCTAAAACACATATCTTGATCACTAACATATCTTGATCTTGTTTCAAGTGATTAATTCCTTCTTCCTCCCTTCTTCTAATCAAGTGCAAGAGAAGAACAATCGTATTCATCTAGAAACGAATTGTTATCAAGTGATCTCTTTCCTCCTCCTCAAGATCACAAATCTTCATTATATTTTCTTTGTGGTGTTGTGTAAATTGGATTGTGTGTAGATCTAATAGTGTAAATTGTGTATTTGTGTAAATTAGATTGTGTGTCAATTCAAGAGTGTATATCTTGCGAGTGTATAAAGACTTAGTGAAGTCTTACATTGGTTCTAGCTAAGATTAGGACTCGACATCTAGCTTAGTGTCGGAAAAGAATTAAGCGACTATGGAAACGTTATTCCTCCGTCTAAAGGGACTGTTAACATAGTGAAATCTCGAGTGGAGTACTCGGGGAGTGGAAGTAAGTTGTGAATGAGGTTCTTCGATAGCCGAACCACTATATATCATGGTGTCTTGGGTTTTGATCGATTCTTCCTTATCTCTTTATTTTGTATTGTTTAATTATGTTCATTAACATTAGATAGATTACTAGATTCATATTGTTGATTGATTGACATACAACTCGAATCAAACCATTTTATAAGCAAAGTTTTAAAACGGATAATTAACCGGTAAACTATTCAACCCCCCTTCTAGTTTCCTACAATTGGTATCAGGAGCCAAGGTCACTCAAGATTTTTAAAATAATATTGTATTTTAAAGCTTGGACCGATCTATAAATCCGACCAATATCTACAGGGCAAATCCAGCAAAGACCACCACTTTTTGAAAGTGAGTAGTTTTTTTATTGTAAAATAGAAACGAGACATATGTTAAATCAAAGATTCTAGATCTTTTGGCATGTTATTACCACGGTTATTTTCAACATATTGTACAAAATTCTCGGAAAACTCCAAATTAGATATGTTATCCCTTTTTGAAAAACAAACCGATGACTCAAAAAGAGCTTGGCGAAAAATATTGAAGCCAAAATGGTTATTTTTACCAATGCTTTGCCAAAGAAAAGAATATTAAAGAATTTTTCATATGTAAACACAGTAAAAGAAAATTTGAAAAACTTGTTAAACACCCATCAAGGTAATAAGCCAAGCTCAAGATAATAAGATTGACCTTTTGGTTCACAAATGAACCATATTCGTCATTTTCCGAAGACGAATAAATATATAGTGCTTTTTGCTGAGATTTTAAAACTAATATTACTATCTTAAAGCTGCTTATGAAGGTTATACTAGTAAGCACTACGTAAAGGAGTTTCTTAGGCTCTACATCCTAAATGGAGACTAAGGTCATGGCATTTAAGAGTTTAAAAGACTTAAATCGTCACTATGTCTTGATGAACTTATCGGAACCTCCAAGTTCATAAAATGATCAGCAAGAAAGATTCCCAAAATAGTCAAAGCAAAAGTTGAAAGGAAATCTATTGCTTAAAGGCTAAGAAAGAATCTAGTGATGAAGATTGTTTGACTCCGGTAGCTAGACGAAGAGTACGCCATGGCTGTAAGATACTTCAAGAAGTTCTTATAAAAGAAAGAGTAGATTCGTGAGACAACCTAGTCATGATCAAAAAGACGTTCCAAATAAGCCGAATGACAAAAACGTAAACAGTGATAGAAAATGCTTTAGATGCAGCGACCCGAATCATTTTATATGTCCAAAACCACCAAAAGATAAGAACCAAAAAGTTTTTGTTCATAGGCTCTTGAGCGATAGCGGTGAAGAAGATACAAAAGGTCCATGATTAAACTTGTCTTGTAGGCTCATGCTCAAGTGAGATATGCCTTGGATTGATCGAACTTGGAACCCGCGAATGGATGCCAGGATGACGGATGTTCTAAACATATGACGGCAACCAAAAGCTCTTCTCATACTTACAAGGCATACAATGAGTAACGTATTTTAGGTAGTAATCTTTCGTGGTAACATCATGGCAAAGGTTACGATTTCTAATGACTCCTCTCAAAAATAGATATGTAAACACGTGATTAACATAAATTTAACTTCTAAGTATAGGACAAATAATTGACAATAATGTAGAGTAACTTTCCTTAACATGATATTGAAAACCCTAAGGACGGTAAAGTCATAGGTGAGGTATTAGGAAGAGAGAACTTTATATGTAGGAAAATTAGGAAATAAGCCGAAGGATCAAATTTGTCTAGCTACGATTGATGAAAATTCCACATTGTGACATAGGAGGTTAGGTCACGCAAACATGTGTCTCATTCAATCCGTGGCTTCTAAGAATTATTAAGACAACCTACCTAAGCTTAATTTTGATCAACTTTTTATATGATTGCTGCAAAATTGGTAAACAAGCTCACGATAGTCATAACAAAGAAAGCTAAGAATATAGTCTCAATGACTAATTCTTAGACCTCCTCCAAATGGATCACTTTGGCACATCTCTGCCGTACGGAGTTCACAAGGAAACCGTAAACCCTAGTCATAGTAGATGATTACTCTAGTATACTTGGAATAGATTCCTTAAGGACAAAACCGAAGCATTCGATCAATTCGAAATATTTAGTAGGCAAATTCAAAACTAATTAGGTTGTTCAATAGTGTCAATAAAACCAACCACATGTAAAAAATAAATATAAAAAAAAAAAATACTTTGATAATGATGTACAATTTAGAGAGTTTTGTAATGTCAATAGTATTACACATAACTTCTCGGCTCTACGCACTCCTCAATCAAATGGCGTGTCGAAATGGAAAAAGAAATAAGAACACATCAAGAAAAGAGATGACTATGGTTTAATAGCAATCGTTTGCCGTAACATAAATTTTTGGTGTAACACCGTAGATCTACAACATTACATTCGACAACCGAATTCTCATTAGAGCCATTCCCTTGAAAAACACCTTATAAACTTTAAGAGGTATGAAACCTACATTAGATTAATTAGAGTATTTTGAAGCAAGTGCTGCATTTTGAATACCAAAGACTACTGGTTCGTACAGAAAGAAATAGTAATACACTTATATAGCAACCCTAATACAAGATCCTAAACCGAATGCCCTTCGAGACCAAGGCCCCCCCAAAAGGGTAAATTCCCACAAAAGGATAAAATACACTAAGATAGAATCAATGAGAAAAAAGATTCCGGAAGGGATATTTCCCGGTCGTCGTTCCCAACGAGGCTGCAATTGAAGGTAATCCTGGTTTGATGAGAAATTGAATGATGGAGAATATTTAGATATGATGGAAACACTGATATAGTTACAACTAAAATTAATTAAATAAAACCTAATTTAATCTACGGGAAACAGATATAGGGTAAATGGGGATCTTAACAACCTACGGGGAAACAACAATTATTAATGAGGGAAATCCCAAAATTATATCTAATACAAAAATACGGGGAACAGAAATAGGTAATCGGGAAACCTAAATACTAAAAAAATAAAGAAATAAATGCTAATTAAATTAAAAATTAAAATTAAAATTCAAATTAAACTTAATTTGAAAAAAAAAAAAAACTAGTGACAAAAACAGGTCGTTTGAATGCTAAACGGAAAAGAATACGGTAAAAACGCACCCGAGTAAAACGGTCTAAGACTTAATTTATGAAACAATAACACCTCACACTAAATTTTATATTTTTTCCTATACACTATAATGACAAAAAAAATTGTAAATAAAAAAGAAAAACATTTTTTTCTTTAATTTTCTTATTTTTGTTATGAAAATTTTAAAGATAAAAACTAATTAAAAACAAAGAAAATAGAAAAAGACAAAAAATAAAAGTTATAAAAATTCTGAAAAAATAAAATTAAATAAAGAAAAAGTTAACAATTCTAAAAATATAAAAATGCCCAAAAGTTACTGAATAAATAAAAAGTAATTAAACTAATTAAAATTAAACCTAATTTAATTATTTAAATTAAATAAAACTAACTAAAGTTAACTGCTGTTAAAACAAAAGGACTAACAGGGAAAGGACATAAGGACTAACGGGGCAATTAAGTACTAAATACCCATCTACTAACCGTGTTAACCAAAAAAGAAAAGGTGAATTACACAAATTGTCCCATGAAACACTAACCCATTACAAAAAGGTCCAAGAGTGCTTTATTATAAAAAAGCTATAAAGCAAACTTGTTAAAAAAAGGGCTTAAAAGGGGAACAATTTTCAGAAAAAGCACCAAGTGCAGAATCTAACTTAATAACTTAGAAAAGTTAGCTTTTATGGACTGAACAGAAAGAGCTTATGAGCTTATTTTTCTTTCTTTTGGGGATTTAAGCCAACTAAATAAGCTAAAACTTATGGGGAACAGATAAATAGGCTAGGGGTACCCTAATGATAAGCTATGGTCACCTAATAAGCCCTAAGATAAGCTGGAATTTAAATAAGCTAGGTTAACAGTTTATAAAAAAGACAGAAAAAGTAGACTTTTGAGCTTATATTAAGTTGCCTTAATAAGCTATCTAAGGGATTAAAGCTGCTAAACCTAAAAGATAAACCTATAAGCTATGTTTAAAAGCAATAAGAACCTATGGCTTAATATTAAATAAGCTAGAAAAGTGGGGCTGAATTTAGGTGTTCAGCACCAGGGGAGGCTAGGCAGTGGGCTTAAGGCTTATTTTGGGCTTATGAAAATAAGCTTATAAAAGCTTTTTAGTCAAAACCAAACACAAACAGATTAACAATGGAGGCAAATGAGCTTATTTTCAAAGTTTGAGCCATTAGGGTTAAGAAAAAGTTGCTGATTTTGTGGCTTGAAATTAAGGGTTCACAAAGAAATGACATTTAGGTACTTTGACTTGGCTTGGTCAATTTGGTTATGACAGAGCAAGAGGCTCTTGAAAGGGGCTAGTTTATGACTAAATAAGCACACTAAAGGTGTGCTTAAGCTGTCTACACAGCTTAAGTGGTTTAGCACACTTTGTGGCTTATAAAACTTTGACAGAAAGCAAAGGAGCCTTAAAAACTTATTTTTACACTAAAAGTTGTGATTTGAATGGTCTAATAAACCCCACACACTCAGCCAAAGTTGGCTGAGTGGTTATAACCCATTACAACCCCCATATGACCCATTTTAAGGTCTAAACCAAACACTCCCTTAATATATAAATTTGGCTTCTTTTTAGCTTTTTAAAAGAAATAAAGGGGTAAAACAAGTTTATAAGCTGAGCTTAACAACTTTTACACGTTTTTTATATAAGTTTAAACAGATTCAAAGTCTTAAATAAGACTTTGCACTTTTGACAATAGCAATTTCACAAAAAAAACTCTTAACTTGTATTAAAGCTGGAAATATTACAACATAAACTTAAAATAAACTGAATACAACACTTTCAAAGTAAACTTAACTATTTTTATACTAAGGAAAGTAAAAACAGGGGTATATGGTACTCGGCTTGTTCTCTTCTCTTTTATAGAAGTCCAAAGGCATTCTTTTGGTCTTGGGATGTGTTTGCTGACTCAATGTATTATTTGCTAATTAAAAATCATGTTTTTTATTCAAAAAAAAGCTTTATAGAGATTAGACATCACTTTATTAGAGATTGCAATGAAAAGAAATTGACTCAAATGGTTAAAATCCATACTGACAAGAATGTTGCAGATTTGCTTACAAAAGCTTTTGATGTAAGTAGATTTCAATATTTGATTGCTAGTATTGGAATGTTAAATCTCTAAAATCTTTTATCTCTTTATGTTTTTGTAAAGTTTTGTATGAATTAGTACTGTTATTTAGGACATTAAAAGTTTCTGCTGCTAAGTATAATTAGAACTGTTGGTTATACTTAATACTACTGAGTTAATATTGTTACTTATACTTAATATTGTTGGTATAATTAATATTGTGAAAATTGCTATGGCTTGTGTTTTCTTGGTTTTTGGACTAACATTTTGCAGGAAAAGCAAAGAAAAGTGTTAGATTGAACAGAGTGTTTGGGAGAAGAAAAGAATTGAGAGAAGAAGAAAGTTTAAAAACAGAAAGAGAGTATGTGGTTGTAAAAATAGATAGAGTGTTTGGGTGAGAAAAAGAATTGAGAGAGTTGGTGAGAATAAAAATAGAAAGAGAGTTGTGTAAAAATAGACAGAGTGATTTGGTGAGAAAAAGAATTAAGAGAAGTGGTGAGTTGAAAAACAGAAAGAGAGTTGAATATATTAAAAACAGATAGAGTGTTTGGAATGGAATTGGAGTTAATACTGGTGACTCAAAGTTAATGTTGCTAGGCATAAACTTACTACTGCTAGTGAAAGTTAATGCTGCTAGGCATAACTTAACTACTGCTGGTGCACAAGTTTGATTCATATAGAATCTTGCAAGTCACCTACCGCAGAGCTGTTTGAGGTTGACTCTGGAAGGATTTCCATTCGTCACTGTGAATACTAAAGAGTATCACTCTGAATGTTCTAGCAAGATCTCAAGGATAATGCGTAGGACTCTTTGATACCAAATGTTGTTTAAGGGTGAACAACAAGTGTTATACATGGATTGTGTCCTAATGAGATTTATAATTTGATCTCTTCTTGGCTCTAGACTCGATTTGTGCACTTTGGTTTTAGTAATCGGAGGCTGGAGCAGACTGCCACCTATTTAATATTAACAATCTCGGAGTGAGATGTCAATAGATAACATGTGTATCTCTATGAAAAATGAGACAAGTTTCTTTTGAGAGAAACTCGAATGGCTGGGAAGGGTTGTGCATTGCATCACTGGGTCCATGACGTCTTTCTTCAATACCAACAATCATCTTTGTGATTTTAATAGATTATGTATTGACCCGGTTTCTGCCTAAGTTGTGTAGAGGGCTTCTTTCTTTTCACCCTTTATCCATACATTTCTTTCTAATTCTTCAACCCCTTCAATGCTTACCAAGACGTCATCACTAACACCTTGTTGTGATTGTTCCAGTGTTAGCTCAATCTTAGTCGGCATTATTCCCTTATACTCATTCTTCTCTAATCATACCTAAGGACTTCTAATATAACTATGGAATGTCCATGGGTAGATCCCTCCGGTTCCGATTGGATCATAGGACTTATACCTAACCTTAACCACCTTATGACTTAATCGACGTCGTGAGATAATTGGTTGTGGGTATAGAGATTGAACCATAAAACCTTTAATACAAACATTTTGAAATACTCCCCCTACACATGTGCTCCGAGATTCAAAATTGTTTCGCACATGAAGGAAAGAGTTGCACTTAGAGTCTTAAAGATCATATTTTTCTAGATCACATTTTAATCACATTTTCTCTCCTTATTTAAAATAATAAATCTCTTAGTATTTGAAATACCAATTGATTAAAATTTATGACATGAAAAATTCCATGGGGAGAAAAATTATACCACGATATTGCATGAATTCATTTTTCTGATAGATCCTCTTCAACACGGTATGTGGGATACCACTAATTTTTAAAACTTGAGATTATGAGAAAAAATGATATGACACCATAAATATGTTGAAGACGGAGTGAGATGCCTTAGTGAACAATGTATACTATTAATTGACATTATAATTTGCACATTTTAATTTCACAAAATGTTTTTGGATACATAAAATTGATATTTATGAGATGTACCCAAAAGACATTAAAAGGATTTGGCTTTAAAAGCTTCCCCTCAGAAATTGATTCACTTATTACGATGACATTATTGAGCATTCTTTTTACCAATTGTACCACTTATAAACATTGAATATTGTACCAATTGTTAAATATATATTGAGGAAGGGAGTGTTGAACACACAATTTTAACAAATACCACTTATGATGGAAAGATACCACAAATTATATTGTAAATAATTGGACATTAAAAGTTCTTTTTGAAAAATTATGTTCAACTGTTTTTAAAACACATTAGAGAAAACTTCTTTTCTATTTGTAGATTAAGCGCACTGAAGCGTACACGTCCCTATTACATTCGGGACCGAGTTATGCACTGAAATGTGCATAAGTCATAAAGAAAATTAGAAATGACATATTTTGAAACATTTGAACTATTGCTCGAACTTCATTTACACACCCGTGTCAATGTTAATCGACATTTCTAGGTACGTAAATGTTATCGATTCCAAAAGACATGTCGAGAAGATTATTTTTGGTACTTTTAAAATTTTTCTGATTTATATTTTGTTGTTCTAGATTTTATATTTTTCTATTTCTTTTTGTTGGTTTTATATTTTTGTATTTTCTTTTTTAAAAATATTTATAAATCAAAATAAAGAGAAAAATAAAAATATTTACAAATTCGATGCTTGATGGATCAAGCAGATTCGTTTGCCAGAACCTCCAGTTCTTCTGGAGTCAAACATCTCATACCGAGTCGTCTGACGAGATACTTAAACCTGTCTTCGGGTAAGGCTTTAGTAAACAGGTCAGCTAACTAGTATTCAGTTCCGACAAAGAATAATTCAACTATACCCTTTTCAACCTATTCCTTTATGAAGTGATATCTGACATCAATGTGCTTGGTACGAAAATGTTGGACTGGATTGCACGAGATGGCTATGGTTGCCTTTGAATCACAATACATAGGTATCTTGTCAAAGTGAAAGCCATAATCTGTGAGATAGGTTCTCAACCATAGAACTTGAGTGCAGCACGCAGATAAAGACACATACTCGGCTTCTACTGAAGACATTGAAGTGCAGTCCTGCTTCTTTAACGACCAGCTGACTAGCTTATCACCACCTAGAAATTGTATACCACCAGATGTGCTTTTACGTGTATTAAGACAGCCTGCATGATCTGAATCTGAAAAAGCAGTTAGATTAAAGCCAGTGTCCTTCGGATACTAGATTCCCATGTTAATGGTATTCTTAAGGTACCGAAAGATCCGTTTAACCTCCATGAGGTGCTTTTAAGTTGGTCTTGCTTGATAACGAGCACAATAACATGTTGCATGTATAATATCCGATCTACTTGCTGTTAAGTACATGAGTGCTCTAACCATGCTACGATATTTCGTTTGGTCAACAAGAGTTCCACTCAAGTCAGCATCTAGGGGTTTAGTAGCCATTGGAGTACCAACGCTATCACATGTGGTCATACCATGCTTTTTAAATATCTCTTGAGCATACTTAGCTTGGTTTATAAAGATACCACGTGGGGATTGGTGGATCTGAATTCCTAAAAAGAATTTAAGCTCCCCCATCATAGACATTTCAAACTTTTTGTCCATTAGTTTTTCAAACCTTTTTGAAAGTTTTAGGTTCGTAGAACCAAAAATAATGTCATCAACGTAAATTTGCACAAGCAATATGTCTTCCCTTTTTTTAGTATTGAACAGAGTTGGAACAATAGAACCTTTGGAGAACCCTTTGGATACCAAGAAGTTGGATAGTTCATCATACCACGCCCTTGGAACAGAGATTGAAATTTGATGTAATATTTCGCTCAGCTTACTTGTTTCGCTTGGAATATGTAATGTCTTATTTCGCTTGAATTATGACAAAAACATATTTCGCTTGGTTCTTGAAATTTTGGCAGAGTTTTGTATTAGATAAAGACATAAATCACTTGACTTAAATCACCTCTATTACATAAATCGCTTAGAACATGTTTCGCTTGAACATATTTCGCTCGAAATAAGTAAGTTTTGGCAGCGTTTAGTTTCATATTATGTAATATTTTGCTTGAAATGTGTCAACCTGTTTAGAACATATTTCGCTCACAACATGTTTCACTTACAACATGTTTCACTTCCTTCATATGACATGTTTCGCTTGATTCAAAAAAAATAAGCCCAAAATTTTTATATAGAAAATGATATTTTGATGATGCAATAAGCTTCCTATAACTTGTAAACAATGAAAGTACACCTCGATGATCCGAAACAACAACAAAACTCTAGTTTTTGACGATTTTCTATGCGTTTTTTCTTTCAAAACGTACGAACAAGATACTAAAACAAACAAAGCTTTGTTTGATTCTTGTATAAGATGTTTTAAGTAACAAATAAGCTGAATATCTAAGACTCAAACAATCTTAAGAATCAATACTACAATAACAAAAGTAAACCGTAGCTTTTAAAGAAAAATAAGGGCGATATAAGCTCTACAACCACGAATCAAACACTTAAAACCCCTTGGCGATTGATACCACTTGTTATCCTAAATGACTAAGTCCAAACACAACAATAAGCTAACCAATACCCATATTAAGCACACGAAAATAAGAAGAAAGGTAGAAAGAAGATGGAAGAATATTAGATTAAGAGAGAGAGAGTTTGATATAATTACACCTAGACAAATGCAACCAACACCCTCTTCACGTGTGGAGAGGGTTATATTTATAGTCCCTTCACCCTAGATGGCGTATAGGCTATTCTCTTAGGCCGGGCTTGGCTTGTCTTAGGCTTTGAGCCTGAAACACAAACAAGGCTAACACAATCTGATGAGGAGATAACATAGTTCTCCTCTAAATGCATTCATCAAACTTACTTAGAAGATCTCGTGCATTGTTTAGATTTTTGAGAACTTGACTGGTTGATGGGAGTGTTTTAGGAAAAACTTTAGTCGGTTTTAAAACATTTCCAGGAGGACTTGGTGTTGAAGACCAATATAGTTGTTCTGCTCATAATTATTGTTATAGAACAAAATACTCGTAAAGTTTGTTTAATTTTGTGTAATCAATCGGTTTAGTATTAACCATAATTTGTTTTTCAAGCATTTTTAGCTGACCCTCTTCAGCAAGTATCAAAGTTTCCTCAGAATCACACACAGATAAAGGATTATGTTTATCAATTAAGACATGCCCATTATATAATACAGGTTGTTTCCATCGAGCTTAAGAAAGATACAATGGATTTTGATAACCAATAGCTGTCTTATGTGTTTCATTATAAAATTTTAAGGTTTGGTTAGCATATGCATTGTTTGAGCAGATTGGCCAACTTTAAAAACAATGTTTTCAAGTTCCTTTTTTGCTTTTTCTAAATCTACAATTTTACTGATGTTCTTTTCATATTTTTCAGACGACTCTTGTTTGTATGTGTCAAACTTATTTTTTTTAAAAGCAATGTGATCATTTAGATCCTTTATTTGTGTTTATTGAGAAAAAATTGATTTTTAAAATCAGTTACTTTTCTATTATGATCACAAATGACAGTGTTTAATTCACGTTCTAACCATGCTTCTTTTTCAGAACAGCCATCTTTAGCTGCATATTCTAAAATTCTAACTCTGTCTTTGTATCGTTCAAGCTCACTGGTTAATGATACATTCACACTTTGTGACTCTTGATTTACCATGTTACATTTTTCTACTTGAGATTTCATTTGTTCAATTACAGACAACATCATATCATTCTTTTGTACATGAGGAGGAACATAGTTATCATCATCGTTTCCAATAGTATGCATATAATCAGTGTAAGATATAACATTGTTGTTACTCGTAAGCTCATCATATGACTCATTATTGGATACAATGTTTTCAATATATCCCAGCTCTTGTATATTAGAATTAAGCATATTAGAATCATGATAAGTGTTGTAATGAGGTACCTTAGAGAGTATGTCAGAATCATAACGTGGTTCAACCGTGTCATCATTGATAGAACCAACAGGAGACAAATTTGCCATGAAGATTTCATTTGATGTAGCTTTATCATCACAGTTTGAATCATATGCATCAACGTGGTTTGCCTTGAAATTTGTTGTAGCTTGTAACTAGAGATCATCACAGCCATTAGTTTTTTTCCAAACTATTAGCTAAGAATCCTGTTACTTATCATTTAATACAACTCTTGCTTCTTGTACTTGAGCAAGTAGCATCTTATCCTTAAACCATTCAGAATCTTTCACCCTTTTCTTTGCAGTACACTGCTTAGTAATATGACCTTCACCATTACAGTTATAACATATGATTACCCTTGGTTGATTTTCCCCTACATTTCCAACTGGATTGACAACCCTTGCTCCTGTAGTCTGATTCTTTCCAGCATTTCCCGCATAACCTTGAGACTGTTTACCTTGAACATTCTGAATTGTTACTTGGCCGTCTTGAATTATAGCATGCGTTCTTGGATTAGACGAAGTTCGTAGTTGGTTATTTGTGGGAGGATATCTTGAGTTATTAGTAGAACTCAAGAAGATCATAGCTTTGTTAAGACTGGCTATTAGATCATCTGTTGGAAGAAAGATAGGTGCGACAAATTTGGTATTAGGTTGAAATGTTGGTGGTTATTGAACAATTGTAGGTGCATAACTTTGAAGTGTAGGTGACTAAATAAGTTGTTGGGTTATTGGAGTGTTTGATTGGTAGTGTTGATATGGTTGATAAACTTTAGATGGTTGAGTTTGATACTGTATCTGCTGAGAGCTGTATGAGGGAGGTGGGTTGTAGGTATTGGCTAGTAAAGCAAGTGGTTCCGGGAATCGTTGTCGCATTTCTCGCACTTCTTTAGCATCTTTTTCATTGTGTTTGAGGAAAGCATACAACTTATCAAAGTTCACACTGTGAAGATCTCTTTCTTGTTTAGCTACTGTGACAAACCTACTCCACTCAGGTTGAAGATGATTCACAAACTTCATGTTGATTTCCATGTTTGACATAGACATAGGAATCATTTTCATGTCATTGATCAGTTTAGCATATCTCAGATAGTATGAGTGGATTGATTCTCCATGATCAGATGTGAATTTATCAAATTCATCATATATCATCGACTCACGTTCTTGCTTGGTCATCTATGTGCCTTCCATAAGGGCATCTACAATGGTAAACCTATTAAAAGGTTTATAGAAGTGCCACATCATCTAATGTCATTAAATCATAAAACATTTCATATTATGAACATATTCCCACTATGGATAAATCATTTTGAGGTTTATATTTTTAGGAATTCCACAATCACCATTTAAATGTCATTAACTATTTAGCATATAAAAAAATAAAAAAAATGATGATAAATATTTCTTAGACCTCTTCATAATCCTAGACCTTTTAATGCCACCTAAGCATGAAATGGTTTCTCACTATGGAGCAAAAATTCTTAGACCTCTTCAAAAATTGTTAGACCTATTTATAAACCACCATTGTGGATGCTCTAAGATTGTATTTTACCTTAACCACTTAATTGATTAAACATGAACCGAGTCAAAAGATTATAACTTTATCAATGTAGTTTATTTAAATACATTATAGTTTAAACCTTTTTAATTTTAAAAACCCTAATTTTACCTTAACCACTTAATTGATTAAACCACTAACTTCCAAAAATCACCTTTTCATTAATTACCCACTTACAAAACCCTAATTCCACTTTATTATTTAATAATAAAAAAATAAAAACCTTTTTAAAACCCTAAAATCCAAAACCTTAATTTATAAAACTAGAGTTTAGTTTTAGTTTTTTTAACTTAGTCTCGGTCCGGGTTTAGAGATTCGGATGGAGGGTCGGCTGGAGTTGTATGGGCGATCCAGGAGGTTCGGTTGGAGGGTGGTTCGGCTGGGGGTTGTGATCGACTGTGGTGGTTCGGCTGAACCTAGGGTCGGTTGCAAGAAGATGACCGATCCTAGGTGGTTCAGCTCTAATTTTCCGGTGGTGGTTCCGAGTTGTTTCCGGTGATATGTCTTGCTTAACGGTAGATCTTTTGCAAGAAAACCACAAAAGTTTGAAACTTTATGCAAAAGTTTGAAACTTTATTTACGAAAACCACAAAAGACTTCGAACTTAACGTGAATTACATGAAAAGTTTAAGACTTTATCTTCCTAAATGATTAAAAATCACAACTTTCTTCAAATTTAAGGCTTTGTCTTCAAGAACTTGTCTTTATAGTCTTCATAGTCTTCAAGTTCTTCAAAGTCTTCAAAAGCACATAAAAATGATAACTTTATTCACAAAAAGCACTTCAAATCATCTCATGGCGATTGATACAAATTGATACAAAATCAATATAACATACAAAATGCTACACAAGAAAGTTTTAGATAGAGATTATAGAGAGAGAGTTGGGTGACGTGAGGAGAGGAGAGGGAGAGAGGAGAGAAAGAAAGAAATTTTAGAATCAACCATCCTAAATGCTTTCCTAAGCCTTCCTTTTATAGGTAATAAGGAAGGACTTAGAAGCAACTAGGATAAAGTACTTATTACATGCTAGTCCTTCCCTATTTGCACTACTTAATCCCTATTCTATTAATCTTTGATAAATGGACATGTACTACACTTTTATGTGTTTCTAACAATCTCCCCCTAAGGGGCGATTACATAGGCCTCAAAAAAGTATGAGGATTAACAGTCTTGGGTCTTCCTCCAACATACTCCTCTATCCTCCTGAGCTGTTCTCTGCACTTGAGTACCTTATCAATCTTGTCAACCATCTCATTTAATTTCTTGACATCCATGTCATTCCAGTCTATCACCTTCAACCGTTTGTTACCGGTACCCAGCTTATTCCTTTTCACCATGTCCACAAGGTTTTTACAAATCTTGATAAGAGTACCATCACAGAACTTCTTTACTTCACTTAGCTTCATAAAGGATTTGATATTGTGTTAGTTGAGATACACAACTCATTTATGTGTTATAGACATTGTGAATGGTATCCTTTGGTCGATTCCTTCAAAGAAAATCATAGGTTTGGTAAGGTTGAGATTTTGCTGATA
>BQNB010101947.1:0-24359 GCA_026074375.1 Tanacetum coccineum
GGGACAAGATCCACGATTTAAGGAAATAGTCAACGGCGGTTTGTTGACCAAAACAGCGAGTTGCTAAAAACAGCGAGTTACTAAAAACAGTGAGTTGCTAACAACAGCGAGTATCCCGCTATTACATTGCGAACATTCTCCTGTGGGGTCTCAACCTGATAACCTAAGCCGAACTCGGCTGGGATCTATCGAGAATATGCTGGTTGGTGGGTGATCTAGTCTTTTCCCTCCAGATTTCTTCGGAAATATCGTTATGCACATAAATTATACTACTTTCTAAAAATGTCGATCTAAATTTAACTTAAAATTAAGCACAATCACTCTAATTGAATAATTGTCGGGAGCAAAAGTTGACAAGTCATAGTTATAAGTAGTGTTAGCATCTTTACTTGTACTTAACGGTGATTTCGTTTTTACGCTTAGCTTGGGACTATGGGCGCTTCTCATTCTATGATCCCAGTATTTATAAAATAAAGGAAGTCAAACAGGCAGTCAAGAAAAGAAAAGGGAAAATCCAAAGATATTAGGGATAGTTAGTGTACATATAAAAAATATGGTGAAAACGGGACTTGTCGAAGCTATTGATTCTTTAGTTCCCCTTGACGAACACTTAGCTACTTTTCGAGGTTATTAGTCGAGGGGGATTAAGATTCTTAGTTTTCGTAAATGTTTACTTCATAGCATTGCGTGAGGACACGGCAATACCTTAGTATGGGGAAGGTGGTCCTGATGGTTGGGCGTTGGTGTCGGGGGGTGGTATGTGTGGTGGCGATATATTGTTTGGGTCAGTGTAGGTCATTCATTAGTTCCCCTTGATGAACACTTAGCTACTTTTTGAGGTTATTAGTCGAGGGGGATTGAGATTCTTGGTTTTCTTTAAGTGTTTACTTCATAACATTGCGTGAGGACACGACAATATCTTAGTATGGGGGATTTAATATGTGCTTAATTACACATATTTTATATAATAAATCGACCCTAAACAACCTTATACTGCATTAAATGCCTATAATATGCTTGTTTTGTGTTTGTACTTGTGCAGGTACCGGTTATTCACAAAAGACGAAAAACTAAGCCGCAAACCGGAACAAAAACTTTGAGCACGGAAACGAAAAGAGCTGAAAAGTCAAAAGTTAGGGTCAAAAAGTCAACTATAAAGTCAACCCCGACAAAGTCAAAGTCAACCCCGAGATATGGCATTGGAAAGGGCATCAAAAACCAAACCCAAAAACCTAAAATGCAAAGTGGACACCCGTACCACCTAGAATAATAGGCCGGATCAGCCCACTTTTAGCTATATATAAAACCCTTTTAAACACATAGCACAAACTTATTTTTATTAACAACCAGCCCAATTAACAACCCGGCCCACTTTCTTTTATAAACCACAAGGACTTCATGTGTAAATAACCTAACACCTTCAGGGGCCTTTTGTGCCATTTTCCAAAGTTATCACACCCCAAGAAGAATAATGCAAAATTACTGAATAAGGAGTTGAAGGGCTTTGTTGCCAGACTCAAAGTTATCCCCTGCTCCGTTATAACCTCTTTTCCACCATTTTCAAAACCCAATACACTGTTTATCTTCTTCCTTTTACACCGCATTATACAGGGGATTAAACCTTCACCCCCACTACCCATGTGACTTTCCTGGCACCCCCCATCACATGATACCATGCCATGTTGGCAATCCGGGTCAATTTTATTTAAAGCACCAAAAGCCATAATAAAAGGCCGAGATTGAAAAGATTGAAGACAAAAGAAATTGAAGGGTTTAGATGATGCTGGTTTTCTCCTCACAAAAGAAACACAACAAGCACAACTCACAGCCTATAAAAAGAAAGAAGAAGACAAGAGAAAAAAAAATCATCTAGGAGTAGTTATAGCTTAATTTTTATTTTGAATGCCTAATTATGTTTTCAATTCTGTCTTTCATTAAGCTTTTGTAACCCTTTTAATTTATATAAAATTTCAGTTTAAGGTTCTTTATGCAAAATTTGTTCTTTTCTTGTTAAAACTGCTTAATTGGTTCCAGCTTATTTATTGCTTATGTGTGCTTAATTTTTGAATGATTAATGCTTGTTTGGATTTTAATAAGCTATTGATCAAGTTTTATGCAAGCATATCTGTTTTGCTTTTTTCAAGTTTTAGGGAGTTGTAGGGTGTTTGGGTTAAGACCCAAAACGGGTCAAAATAGGTTAAAAACCCAATGGGTCACCTTGGCCAACTTCAATCAGCCATATTTAAGTGTTTCTAACCTATTTTTCCAAAAACTTAAGCCTTTTAAGCTGTTTTGGAGTTTTTCTATAAAATTCTTCAAAAATTGGATCCTAAAACAGTTTACAAGTCTTGATTGGTTAGGCCTCTTAAAAAATGATTTGAGTCCTATTTTTGGTTTCTTTTAGGTGTTAAAATGCAGTAGTCAATTTAGTTTCTAAGTGTCCTTGTGAGTTTTAAAGTTTGTCAAAGTTTTAGCAACCCTTTTTCATAGGCAAAACTGCCATTTTTTTATTTCAATTTTAAGTTAGCTAAATTTGTTTTTAGTTCTTGAAACTTGGGGCATAAGCTCATTGCAAGCTAGAATCCATCTGTTTTAACTTATTTTATCTTTTAAAGTTCATTTTATGGCTTAATTTTAAGCTTAAACCTTGTCCCTTTTTCTTTAAGAAAACATAAATTGCCATCTTGGTGAAAGCATTCTTTACTACCATTTTCATGGCTTATTTTATTTCAAATTACTTTTTCTTTTCAGAAATTGAAGCTTATTGTTTACTTGCTTAAGGGCCATATAAGCCCTTATACCCCATAAGTCTCCATCTAAGGGCTTAAAAATTAAGCCCAAACGATTGTCCCTTGTGGCTGTGTGCTTGCTGAATAAGCAATTTGGCTTATTTAGCTTATTTTGCTTTTTAGCTGCTTCTTCATTGGTTTATTTTGTTACATTTGCTTATTAGAAGTAATATAATGCCTATGTTAACTTATTTTGCATTTCCAATTGCTTATTTGCTTAAAAATTGCCAAATAGTTAGCTTAATTTAGACTTAGAGTAAAAAAGGTGATATGCCATCATTTTGGCTTATTTTCGGGCTTATTATAGCTTTTCAAAAAGAATTTCAAGTTTTAAAGATGCTTATTTCTGTCTTGTCTTCAAAGTTGTAAAAAAAAATCAATAAAATAAAATAAAAGGGGAAAGTGGAAGTCAGGGGTGAGCTAGGGCTCGAACCCTGGACCTCACCACCCTCCTACCCTTTATAAACACACACTCTACCGCTGTGCTACAATAGCTCATCCGGTAGAGTGTTTGTTTATCAAATTTATAAAGCCTTTTTGGCCTTTAAGCTTATATAGACATTTTTCGGGCTTTAGCCTGCACTTATTGAGATATTCGGAAAATCCATTCTATTTTTCCTAGGTTGTTCAGCTTATTTTAATTTTGTAATTTTTTTCAAATTTTTATTTAAAATCGTTTCGTATTTTTTATTAATTTATTTTGTTTAAAATCTTAAATAAAATCATTAAAAAATAATAATCCGAAAATACAATCTTTTTTTTAAATTTCTTTTTTTGTGTATTTTCTAGGAAAAATAAAATTACATATGTAGGGTCATTTTTGAATGTTTCACTTTTTAAAGAACGGGAATTCGATCCCGTTCTTGTTTTGACTCGTTTTTAGCCTTAATCAACTCCGTTTTCGATCTAGTTTTTTTTAAATTTCTTTTTAGTCTATTAGCAACACATTGAAGTGAAAAATTCATTTAGGATTATAAATTTGAATATTTAGGTTTTTAGAACTCGCGTTTTTAAGTTTTCGTCTACCGTTATTAGATTTAAACATTATAGCTTCGTTTTTCAGAGTTTTCTTTAATCATTATTTTCATTTTTATTGTAGAATTAGATAAATCATTGCAATAATCCTGTTCCATTTTAAGATTGATTATCACTCCGTCTTTCGATTTTGAATTCACGCTTCGCATGGGATGAGAGCCAGGGTGATTTTTGATATTACTTGGACGAACAGTAATTGATTTATATTTTCAAAATACGTATACTGTACAATTGGAATACATTATATCCTTACGTAATTATATTTATATATATACTAAAGGCTAGTACCACTGCGCTTTTCAAACAATCAACAGGTTGAAAAAGATGAGTAATAATAGACTTTCTCAAAAGACTTTTCTAAACTTAAACAAACACTTGATTTCTACTTGAATTTGCATTGCAACTCAATAAAGGAAATTTTTCAAAGAATACCATCTGTGAACCTAACTGAACCTTCATTTGATCATTGTTTGAATTGAACAAAATTGGAAAGTGAGCTTCAAGCAAAAGACACAATACAATCGAGAAGTTAAAGGCAAACATTTAAACGTTTGAATAAAACTAGTCCACTAAAAGTGTGAAAGAAGGACATAGATGTGATTGAGACCTTCAACATAGAACTCGAACATAGGGTGACAAAACTAATTGCTAAGAATGAGCATTTGAAATAGACTTATAAACAACTCTATGATTCAATTAAACAATCACGTGTTCTGGCTAAAGAACATGTTGAATCTTTGGTAAATCAATTAAATTAAAAGTCTGTTGAAATTACTGATTTAAATGCTCAACTCCAGGAAAAGGTTTTTGTCATAACTGCATTAAAAAATAATCTTAGGAAATTCAAAGGAAAAGACATAGTTAACAATGCTGCCCAAGCGTCAAATGCTACCACTATTGCTCTAGGAATGAATAAGCTTGACCCAGTAGCTTTGGCTCCTAAGGATAAGAATAATAGGGAAACCCACATATACTACCTTAAGCACACTATGAAACAAGCTGCTATTCTTTGGGAGATAGTTTAACAATCCAAATCACTAAACCCTTTAGATAGTGCATCTTACTCTGCTTGTAATTATGTTAAGCTGATTTAAGAGTTGCTAGGATATGTTAGAGAGACTTGCCCTAATATTCACAAACCCAGTGAGAAATTAGTTGTTGTCACGACTATCAAAAAGAAAACAGTTAGGTTTGCTGAACCCGTCATATCATCAAGCATTAGGCTCTTCCCAAACAAAGACCAAACAGACCACTAACAATTTTGTGGCAACTTCTACAGGAGTAATCCGGTCTACTAAATCTAGCAGGTCAAAGTATATAGATAATACAAAGAATGATAAGATCCTGCAGATGTCTAGTAGTACCTAGAAGAAGAATAAAGTAGAAGCCCACTCTAGGATAGTTAAGTCTTGTTTGAATAAACCGAATTGTGTTGTTGAACCATCTAGAATTTCAAATGTGCAACATTCTAAATTAAATTCAAATTTTGAGCTAATGTGTGTTAAATGTAATAGTTCTATGTTTGATGCTAGAAATGAATTGTGCTTTTTTGAATTTGTTTCTGATATGAATGCAAGTTCCAAATCTAAGTCTATTAAGAAAGCTAAAAATAAAGAAGAATGGAAACCTACAAGAAAAGTGTTTACTAAAATTGGATATAACTGGAGACCCACAGGAAGGACTTTCACTTTAGTTGGAAATGCATGCCCTTTAACTAGGATTACCGCCACTAATAAAGTGCCTCTTAGGGAACCCATTCCTTTAGAAGTAGTTGCACAAGAATCTGTAGTAACTAAGGTTTATACTAGGAGACCCAAGGTACCTAAGACTACTGGTTCTAATAGCAAACCTAAGATTGCAAAATCTATGATTTCTAACAAAATGGAACCCGATACATCTTGGGGATCCAATACTTTAGTTGCTCCATCTTCTTCTTCTGTCGATCTTAGGTTGTCCAAATTGTTTTGTGGTATTTGAACTTTAGATGCTCCAAGCACATGACTGGAGATCGCTCTCAGCTCACCAATTTTGTTTACAAGTTTCTCTATACTGTCATGTTTGATAACGACCATGTTGCAAAGATTATGAGGTTGCCATTTTTAAACTATATAAGGTAAAGATATTTGTGTGAGGTGCTTGTAAGCTGCTTAGGAATGAAGTAGCTTAGTCATGGAGGTGCTTGATTGCAAAAAGATTGGTGAAAATGGGTCAAAATGAAAGAAAGGTGTATACGGGTACATTTAGGGCTTATTAGGGTTCGGGTTAAGTTTCTCTAATCCCCCTAGCTTGTAATTCGTATACATTTATTTAGGAATGATAGGTTACTGATCCTAGGACTTATATTAAGTATTATAATCAAAATTTGATAGGTGTTTTGGTTAAAATGGTAAAAATTGAGTAAACGGGTCAAATTTGACAATTTAGGGAGGGCACAATTATGGGGCTTTCTAGCTTTGTTTCTTGTACATTGTTGTTAATATGGTGAAATGATGATGGAAAGTGATTGAGAATGTTGTAATTTATGTTATTATAACTTATTTAAGTATTGGTTTAGGTTTACAATGGATAAAAACGAAGAAACGAGTCATGGTTTAGAAACTAGCTCGGTTTTAGGGTTTAGGGTTTTGAATTAGGGTTTTGAGTGTAAAAATAGATATGAAAGCTTATGAATGGAATAATTTAGGGGTTACACAATTATATATTGAGTGTAGTAGCTTGTACACAAGTGATGGTGAAGAAATTAGAATGAAAACGGAGGTAAAACGGCTATTTTGGAGATCATGCTTAATGACTTGTACATTGAGCTTTTAGAGACTTGTACTTTGACTTAAAGAGATTTTATATTTCAAATGAGATGTTATATTGCTTGTACATATGCTTTAGTAGCTTGTTCATTCACTTTAGATGTTAATCCTTCATGGAATTAGGGTTTAGAGGCATCCGATAACGGTTTAAAGCCCGTTTTGATATAACATTGCGAATGGTACATTATAGGAATAATGTACTTTGTAAAAATGATATTATGATATTGACTTGATATATTATGATGATTGCTTGACATATATGAAGATAGGATTGTCATATGTAGGTTGCCTAAGCCCGTTAACTTTAGTTATGCAAGAAATGTTGCATATTGAGATATTGGCAAAGTAAGTAATGTAATAAAGCAAAAAAATTTCCTTAAAAAAGGTGAGTTCATATATAATTGATAGATTGTACATCATCTAACTTAATAGATGGATATTTACATTTATTAAAATTAAGGGTTGTTGTAGTCTCCACCCCTTAAAGAAATCCCGTCCCGAGATTTAATTGGATTTCGAAGAGATGATTAAAAACAGATGAGGATATTTGGCACGAATTTCATCTTCGCATTCCTATGTAAACTCTGGTCCTCTTTTAGAGTTCCATCGCACTTTGACTATAGGAATACGACTTCGCTTTAGCTGCTTGATTTCACTAATGTCACCACATTTTTCATTTCTAACAGTTTGCAAAGACTAATGAGATGATAAAAAAGGAAGTGCCACATTTAGTTAATCTTACAGTTAACAAGGATCATGAAGTTGATCCTATAAATGCACAAGAAATGATCTCTAAGGAATTTGCCACTCATGCACCAAAAATGATTGAATAACTATTTCGAAAGCACATGCAGCATATAACTCTTAATCTTTATCTAACAACAAGTTCATCAACTGCTGATCTTCAACAACAGTTATATTTGAAAATGAAGTCAACACCTCAAGATAAAGTTGCAGATCCAGATTTATAGGAAATTTTGAAAGCCAAGTTTGAAAAATAATAATTTTTTGCATATCACGATAAACATCATAGGAATGTTGATCCTCCTAAGGGGGGAGAAACATGGAAAAAAGATATTTTGGTGATCGTTGATGATTATTCTCGGTACACCTGGGTATATTTTCTTCGCACAAAAGATGAGGCTCCAGATATGATCATCGATTTCATTAATCAATTCAAGGGAATTAAAGGCTCATCATTCTAATGATACAAATGTAATGGAACTGAATTCAAAAACGAGAAATTATGGGCATTTTATGCGAATTTAGGTATTGTTCAAAAAACTTTAATTGCTCGTACGCCTCAACAAAATGGTGTTATTGAGCGACAAAATCAAACACTAGTCGAGGATTATTGAACAATGCTTATCTTTTCTAAAACTATAGAATTTCTTTGGGCCGAAGCTATTGCTACTACTTGTTTTACTCAGAATCGCTCTATTGTACACACAGGTACAATAAGGACTCTTATGAGTTGATTCGAGGAAGAAAACCCAATATTCAACACTTTCATGTGTTTGGATCCCTTTGTTATCCAACAAATGATCATGATGATCTTGGGAAAATGAAACCAAATGTGACATTGGCATCTTTATTGGTTATTTTGAGTCATCATGAGAATTTCATATCTATAACCGCCGAACCAAAAAGCTAATAGAAATGATCCATGTTAAGTTTGATGAACTCACACCAATGGCTTATGAATGCAGCAAATTAGAACCCAAAATAAACTACATGAATTTTCAAGATTCATCAAAAGATTCACACTCTGTGCCTTTAAAAATAGATTGGCTAATTTGTTTGGTCCTCTGTATGAAGAATACTATGAGACGAGTTCACCAGAAGTGTCAGATAATTCCGCTGCAAATACTCTTAATAATGAAAACATTTCTTCATTATCGTCAATCGTCGTTAAAGAAGATGAAGCTCCTCAAATAGTATCTTCGTCAGCAAAACAAGTTGCCACTGAACTTAACTCTCCAATCTTAGATGAAAATGCCGATGAATTCATTCAAGAATACGTTGAAGATTTTAATGGAAATGTGTTTTACAATGCACCTCCAATTCCTGTGTTTGAAGAAGCTGCGTCATCTTCAACATATCAGGATCCATCAAATATGTATGAGTTTCATCAAAAACATCGCTCAAGTGATAGGTGGACTAAGAATCATCCAATTGAACAAGTGATTGGTGATCTCTCAAAACCTGTAATGATAAGAAATCAACTTCAAACTGATGTAGAAGTTTGTATGTACGCATTACCAGTAAGTATAATTGAACCAAAAAGTATCAAGGAAGTTATGCTTGATGCCAGCTGGATTGAATCCATGCAAGATGAGCTTAACCAGTTCAAACGTCTTGATGTTTGGGAACTTTTCAAATGTCCTATTGGCAGAAACATAATCACAATCAAATAGATTTGGAAAAACAATACTGATGCTGAAAACACGATTATTCGGAACAAGTCTTGGTTAGTTGCAGAGGATATGGCCAAGAGGAGGGCATCGATTTTGAGGAGTATTTTGCACCAATTTGCAAGGACTGAAGCTTCTTTGTGTTCATGTCAGTAATTGTTTGGGCATAGCGGCGTACTAAGAGCTTTTCCTATTTACCAAATGATTTCAAAAGGATGTTGATCCCAGTTAACTTCTAATGATCAAATTCCTTAAGCTTGTTTAAGGTTTAGTTATGTTAGATAAACCTAACACAACTTAGTTTAAGAAACTTTGTTTGATAATACTAAAGATTATGCGGAATCCAATCTTTAATATAAGAAGAATTCTTTAGTAACACAAAACAATATAATTTCAACAATAAAATCTGCAATATTATTTATACAAAATTATATGACTACATTCTCTAATATTAGGGTTACAAAAAACCTTAAAGCTTCATGAATTTTACGACTCTATGATACATAAAAAAACTCTATGCCCTAGGACCTCCTTTTATACACCAAGAAGTCCTAGTCGATTTACAATATGTTACTAAAACTTAGATTATTCTCCAAGATCTATTCTATAAATAACAATCCTTATCTCATAAGTAATCTTGATCGTCAAGCAATCTTTATCTTTCAGCAGTTGTAGTCTTTCAGCAGTTGTAACTTTCAGCAGTTGTAACTTTGTACCAGCAGCATTAACTCTTAACAAGCAGTAGTAACTTATACACCAACATCATTAACTGTTTACAAGAAGTAGTAACTACTTAGAATATTTTCTTTAATCTTCACCGGCAGTACTAACTTTACTCTAGCAGTATTAACATATACTAGCAGTAGTAACTAGCAGTACTAATATACACTAGCAGTACTAAGTTACACTAGCAGTAGTAACTAGCAGTACTAACTACTTAGCATATTTTTTTATTAAGATTACTGAACAACACTAACTTTTGCTTAGCAGCAGTAATACAAACCTTAGCAGCAGTAACTTCAAGAAGGCTTTTAATCCTAACAATCCTCCCCTAAACTTGATATTCTTCTTCAAAATCTCAAGTTTCTTCATTGAAAGCTTCAATAATCACCAGGAGGATGCTTCCAAACACTTCATTGATTCTTGAGTTGTTTTGTGATGAGCTTAAGAAGCTGATAACACATTTCATTTCAATGATCAGCTTGCAACTTCCTATTTAGCATATCTGTGATTGTAGGTGTTGTAAGAGGATATCTCTTTTCTACTAACATATAAATGTGCACATTTTGCTTCCTCAATGAATGTACTTTACATGAATCATATAGCTTCCAATCTAATAACTCTGTAATCCTGTTAATTCCTCCATACTTGATCTTCAACATGTGGATCAAACATTGTCTTTAGATCACCCTATAACACTCTCTTATAGCCCTCTTCTGGCCTTGTTGATCCATGCTTAGCTTTTACCAATTTCCATAGGGTTTCCAAATCTTCCCTGTCAAAGCTTTTAAGCATATGACTGAAGACTAAGTATATCTTTGAACTTCCATCACCCCTGATTATCTGGTAATAGGTTTTCTTCCCTTCTTTATGGATCTTGTAGTCAACAATGCTTGGAGGCTTAGTTGCCAAAGGAATAGCATCAATTGCTACTTCCTCTTTATCAGGAACAACTTCTATTAGTCTTTGAAGCTCTGTTGTTTCTTTATCCTCGTCCACCTTCTGCTTCTTTGCATTCTCTTATTCTAGCTCATCTCCTGCTCTTTTTAAACTGCTCTCTTGTGTTATCTCTGCTTCAGCTCTTACTTTACTTTCTGTATCTATATCTACAAATGTGTTTACCCTTTTCATAGCTTTGTCAAATAACTTCTGAATATCATCAAAGCTTTTATTCTTCAATTGATTGTGGTTGTATCCAGCCATGTTTTTCAGATAAGTAGACATTGTATTTCTCTTTTGAGCTTTAGTTGGTGGTTTGTTCTTCATTTCTTGAGCTCTCATTGCTGCAAAGTGCTTCTTTCTTGCTTCTAAGAGTTGTATAAACAACTTGGACTTCTCTTCAATACTCAACTTCTCTTGTTCTTCTGCTTGCATTTGTTGAGCCATTTGATAATCAGCAAATACTTCTTCTTCAGAAGCTTTTTTAGTTCAGTCCAGGTGATTTGATTGGCTTGCTCTATTCCCATAGGCTGGGCATATGCATTCCACCAGGACAAGGCATCGTCAGTTAAAGTACCAGTAGCAAATGTTACTTTATTCTCTTCGGCACATCTGCTACGGGAGAATACTGATTTGGTTCGTTCAAACCAACGAATAAGGCCTACTGCTCCTTCCGTACCATTAAAGTAGAAAGGTTACAACTAATTATCTCTTGTAGTTTCCCGCTTTTTACGACAGGTGTCCCCTGTAGATCGGTGTTCCGAGGGGATTACATGCCACATGCCATTGTCGCAGCTTGGGGCTTCTAGAGCGAGTGACACTAGCAACAGACTAACTTTCTAATGGCATCTTGGAGTCATAGTTTTTTTTTTTTCTGTGCTTCCTGTTGATACTCTTTTTGGAGGCATTCTACCAACAAAAGATAACACGTAATAAGAATGATATCACAAGTATAATGCTTGTTCTTCTTTAAAATGATTAAAGAGAAATGCTTATTCTTGAAATGCTTAAAGAATAATGCTTCATTTAAGCATTTTTAACAATGGGGATATCTAAAGGTTATGATGATTGAGAATGTAACGATGGATGAATGATGAATGAATGATGAATAATGATGAGATGAATAAAGTGGTAAGAAACAACAAGGTAGATAACGGGATTGCCTTTGTATTTAAGAACAACTTGCCTTAGTACTATACATAGTCAAGATTTGACAAGTGTTTTTATTTATACCACACATCCCGTGGCTAGGTTAAAGCTAAAAACTGAAATTTAAACTAGAAACTGGATGATCATTCCATGCGGTTCTGGAGTTCGATGATGGAGTTCATGAGATTTTCTATGTCTGCTTGGTGACGAGTTTCCATGTCATTGATAACTTCTCCTAATTCAGCAATCCTATAGCGGGCTAGAGATTTTTTGTATGGTTGCAACCTATTGCTTTTTCTAAGTTTGAAATCGGAATTATTGAGCTGGCTGAAGTTCGGCTTCACAGACATTAAAATCTCATGAATAATTACAGTTCCTTTTCCGAGGCCTTCGATTCCATTTTCAATATGCTCGATACGTTCGATGGGGATTGCATCTAGGCTATTTAAGATATCCAGGATTTGTTCTTCATGACGCTCGATAGTTGACTTTTGAGAGCTTTCGCCAATCTCAAAAGTTTGAGGTTGGAACGGGGTAGAAGAAGATGATTTTGTTGGTGAAAGAAGTCCTTCTGGAAGAAAGAATTCTTGAGGTTTAGGAGGTATGATAATTGGAGGCGGGATTGGTGATTTTTTAGTATGGAAAGCTTGTAAAACCTTCATGTAAGGATCATCGGGAAATAACGAAAGGGTCGGTGAAGCTAGAGGGGCATTTCCAAATAAATTGGAAGCACTAAAGTAAGTTTTCCTTGGAGAGGCCGGGACATAATCCGGGGAAACCGGGGGAACGTAGTTTGGGAAATTGGAAGAAAAGACATCCTCTAAATTGGCAGTAGGATGGTCAGGGGAATACATTTCTCTACTTAACAACCCAGCAGTAAATAACATAAGTTATTTATTTAGTAATATAATAGTTATATAACTTTACATACCATTCCGGGAGATATAGCGGCACGGAGGACTTTCTTGGATGGAAAAAGAAAAGTAGTTATAGTTAAGGTTTTAACCTTGTTCTCTATAACGTTGGCTCTTGATACCAAATCTGTAACACCCCCATTTTTACATATAGCAGCGGAAGCTAATCTGGGGTATTACTTCAAGGTACAACAGTCATAATCATAGAAAACGAATCAAAAAGAGTTGTTTTTGAAAATAAGTTATCATTCATTATTTCTTCAGAGTTTTTACAAACGAGAGGTTCCCAAAATCTATACAATAAAGTTTGAATGATAACGGTTTTTCCATCTTCATGTCCTCAAAGCCCAAATCCGTACATTAGTTACCTGAGATAAAAACATGCTAAAAAGCAACAACAAATTAATAAACCAAGGTTTAAAGTAATAAAGTGAATGCAAATGCGACATGTGGGTTACGTTGATATACACACCATATTGAAAAAACATATTTAGTATGCCATTAGCCAGAATCCGAAGCCTTAGGGTATGGTGATATTTATAGCCTTGCGGGTAACTTTGCCTAAATACCCGCTGTGATTTCTAATGATGTGCTATTGTTACACGGAACTGGTACACCAACGGGGATCCAGCCCCAAATAAAATCAATTCACATCAATCCGCCATACTACAGGATAATGATCGTTATGATTATGGGGACATAAAGGGCAAAGCAGTTACTTAGGCAATAGTAAAATTGAAATAACATATAGAAATATTTCATTCACGTTTTATAGCATTATCCCCCACGCGGGTTATAAAAAGATGAAATGTGAGGCTATGAACCGCACCTGAATAAGTATAGGGAAATTGATACAAGTATATGAAATGAATAGTAACGACTTCGACACAAGCAACCTGGGTAATATATGTCAAGTCTTAGTTTGATTGAATATGTAAGATTTTACATCGATGTTGGTTTTGATATAAAATTATCATAACACGTGGGCCATCATAATACAGAAGTCATTCAGTAAATTTTTTTTTTTCGTTTGAGGAGCCAGGGCCTTTAGTAAAACCAACAACCAGTCTGAGTGTAATACCAAGATGAAAGCTCCCTTAAAATGAAGCCCCCTAGTATTGTGGTATGATATGAATCCGGGACGTGATTTTTGAAAGCACATCGATGATGAATGATATAATAGTTATAACAAAAAGCAGTTTTTAGCTTTTATTCATATCTTGGAAATTTAAGCACGTCTAGCTTAATTAAAGTTGTATGTCTTGTAAGGTTTTTGAATGTGTTTTTTAGTACTTTTTCAAAATGTTACATTGTATAACCCTAAGTTTTAAAAGTGGCAGAATATACCCTTAGGAGTTTTGCATTTATGAACTTTTGGTCCCCAAGTTTAAAAGATATACCAAGTAAACCTTGGACTTTGAAAAAAGACATAATAGACCCTTGTGTGTATAAACTTTGATAAATGACACTTTTAGTCCCTTTTTAGTTATAAGTTTCCTGAAAGTTACGATATATACCCCTTGCACGGATAAATTTTTAACAAAACATTGTCCAAATTGGCCATGCAAGCTTATTTAAAACATTTCATAGATATTAATAAGTGATAATAAACTAAAATATGAAGATTTAACACAACACAAGTTTAAATTAACGATTCGTTAAGCTAGGAAGTAAAACGGGTCATATTAGGGTTTTAAAATGAAAACGCGCGGGTTTTAAGCTCAAATTCTTTTATGAATTATCAAAGAACTTATTTTAATGTTAGTTAAGCTTATTGGGATAGAATGATAACAATAGTTTATAACTTAGCTTATAGATTAAGTAAAAACATGAAATTAGGGTTTCGTGGTACGGTTTTGATCATAAAGGTATACACATAGGTTTTTTGAGTTCAAAGCCTTATATTATGATCTTAGCATGATCATATGAACATTATAAAGGTATGAATACAGAATATAAGCTTAGAGAACCTGGTCTTGAGCTTATAGCTTAGAAACGGGTCGGAATCGGGACTTTTAGCTTTGTACGGCTAGAATAACGACTCCCGGGCTTCGTTTCTTGGTTTCTTTTGCTTCCTTTCTGTACTTGAGCCTTATTAAATCACTTAGATCTATTAGCAGCAAAGGGATTCTTCTATGTAAGGTTATAGAGGAGAAGTGGGGATAAAGAAAAATGAAGAGTTTTGGTTCTATTTATAGGTAAAATACCCCTAAGCTCAAGGATCATGTATGATCTAGTTAGGACACATAAGAGACCTATAGGATGATGAGGAGGGGCTAGTAGGTGTGTTGGTTAAGCTAGAAACTAGCTTTGGTGAGGTGTTTACCACTTTCTTTGCCGCGGCTAAACAAGAAGAAAAAGGAAGGCCATGTGCCATTTTTAAACTATATAAGGTAAAGATATTTGTGTGATGTGCTTGTAAGCTAATTATCAATGAAGTTTGGTCGTTGGTTTAAGTTAAAATGGGTTGAAATTGAGAAAACGGGTCAAAGTTACAATTAGGGCATAATTAGGGTTTTCTGGATTTGTTAAGGTTTTCTAGGCTTTGATTTCTTGTACATTGCCAAGTTAATGATAGATAATGATTTGTAAACTCATTTTATGAGTTTATAATGGCCCTTGGTTGGTTATTTGGGATTAGAATGGTTTAAAATGAGTAAACGGGTTAAATGAACCAATTAGGTACATTTAGGGTTTCTAGGATATGTTTTACGTACAAGTGAAGTAAAATGATGAAGTAATGATGAAATAATGATTGAATAGGATTGATATGATTGTAAAATAAGTTTTTACAACTTATTTGAGTGTTGGTTTGGGTTTACAATGGATAAAAGCCAATAAACAGGTCATGGTTTAGAAACTAGCTCGGTTTTAGGGTTTAGGGTTTTGGATTAGGGTTTTGAGTGTAAAAAGATGTATGAAAGCTTATGAATAGAATATTTAGGGTTTAAATCTTGTAAAATGAGTATAGTAGCTTGCTCACAAGTGATAGTGAAGAGATGAGAATGAAAATGGAGGTAAAATGGCTACTTTAGAGATCATGCTTAATGACTTGTACATTGAGCTTTTAGAGACTTGTACTTTGACTTGAAGAGATTTTATATTTCAAATGAGATGTTATATTTCTTGTACATATGCTTTAGTAGCTTGTGCATTCACTTTAGGAGTTAACCCTTCCATGAGATTAGGGTTTAGGGCATCCGATAATGGTTTAAAGCCCATTTTGATATGATGTTGCAAATGGTACCTTTTAGGAATAATGTACCTTGTAATAATGATATTATGATACTGACTTGATATGTTATGATGTTTGCTTGACATATATGAGGATAGGATTGCCATACGTAGGTTGTCCGAGTCCGTTAACTTGAGTTATGCAAATTATTGCATATTGAGTTATTGGCAAAGTAATGTAATGTAATAAAGCCAAAAATTTCCCTGAAAAAGGTGAGTTCATATATAACTGATAGATTGTACATCATCTATCTTAATAGATGGATATTTACATTTATGAAAATTGCGGGTTGTTATACAATAGCTTCTTTTTGGGTAAAGATCTAACAATAGCTTCTTAAATCATTACCATTGCATTGACTTGGTTTTTCGACATTGCAGAACTTAGCCAAGTTACTCAAACCTGGAAATGACGCGGAATCGTTAAAGACTTGGCACAAGCATTATGCTTGTGACTGCATCACGCTTTCAAATTCGGTGCAACAACCTACTGATGCTGTCAATGAGTTACCAGCAAGGAAGCTGAAACTATCTGGCATGCTAGTAGTGCATCTGATGTTGCTCGTGGTGCATCTGATGTTGCTCATGGTGCATCTGATATGGTGTTGATATAACCTAGTCTGCTCCGGTTGTAGGAACAAAATAACCATTTATCACAGGTTGATAAACTCATAAGCGTACTTATTTAATCCTTAACATGTAGTGAATCAGATACACATGAAACGAATAATGACATGATGTAGATAGTGATAATACAAACTATTACCTTCTACGATTACACCCAACTATTGACAGCAGACAGAATTAACCTATGCATAAAAAATGATAAACAATATTAAAATATAAAACCCCAAAAGAAACAGAGACTTGTGCTATATATACCTGAAATTGATCCCCAATTGCCTTCTAAACTATTACGACTACTTGAGCCAAACGATGTATTTGCACCACAACCATGACTTCTCATCAGCTTTGGATAACCTTTATTCACCACAGTTTCATAAGCGACCCCAGAAACATTATGTGATTCTTCATATTTTATCAGTATAAGCTTCTTCGATTCTATGAAATTAAAATATAACAATTTGTTCAAGCTTTATGCGCTTATCTATGCAGTATGATAGTAGATCAGATTTATAGATCCCAAATTCGAATGGTATTGTCTTGAGAAGATGTTGGAAGCCTAAGCATGGATGGACTAAAACGGGATATCAGTTATTGCTTGTGAGTGTCCATCAAGCATAGCTTTAGTTTCTCTCGATTGTATGCACCATAATGTAGCCTACATCATGTCCAAGTGGGTTAATAAGGATCATATTTTTCCCCTACTAGGACAAGGTATAATTTTACCCATATTGACCCGTTACCCAACTCGTCTAAAATGGCCAATTTATGACATAACTATTTAATTTCAAGAAGTATTTGAGTAGAGAACACCTAATAACTTTAACAAATAGGACCGAAATCACTATATACATACCATTAGAGGGTGTGGTGTCCATCTCAGTTTCCTTTCCATCCAACGCTCCATAATATAAATATCCATGTATATTAATCTGCAAAAACAAATTGTATATAAAACATACTTAGAGGATAAAATCTACTCCGATCTATCCTATGATAAATATTGAAGCTTTCTTTAAAGATTTTACAAAGTATGGTCCTATTGCTTTAATTGGAGGGTATTAGTATATAATAAAACACCTTGTCATTATGGGGAGATCTAGGCATTGAATCTGTTGAACTCGGGAACACCATTTCCATTTCGGTTGTGGTTCCTGAGCTATTGCCAACATCTATAGACATCAGTGGATGCTTTCTCTGACTAATCTTATTTTCATTTGAAGGCTGAAACTGACTCTCGATGCGAGTTGTATTTCTTTCATTCAAAGGCACCCATACAAAGGGATAGGATTATAAAGTAGAAGAAATAATACATGTCTTTCTTTTAGCTCAAGAGGGACAGATCTCCATGACTGGCTTGGTTAATTTGTTACACACAGCTAAAAATGACAAGCAACACGTGTAAATATAATGAAAATATAGTGAACATCAATTTAGAGAATAAGTATTGTAATCATACCTCCTCACGCCTTTTAAGTGACTACTGAATTAGCTTCAGGAATGATTAGCAAGTTTCCACAACCCGTCATTCTTGCCATTTGTATTCATCTACCCACAAGGTCCAAGAGATAACCTGAGCATACTCATAATTACCAAATAACTCTATAAATTATTGTGGCATTGTTTCCTAATTCAAAACCATAACTTCTGGCCATAATTAAGTAACGTTGCATGTTGCTTGTGGTTTCACCCTTAAGTCTCGTTTACCACCTATTTCTTTTTCCTTTTTGGTCCTGGTGTAAACTTTGTTACAAATTTTACATGCTATTTATCCAAGACTATCCCATCTAACCTCAGTGTCAAACTTTACATCTTACAATGACATGACGCGTTTGTAGCATTAAATTTCTCACTGATAAAATAAAAATTAATGAAATAGAGGGAAGTTACTTACAGGCGAAGCTCCTAGTGCCATCTGAAAGTTGAATCTATGAACAAGCACAACGACTGCAACTATTACCTGCGAGTATTACTATACTTGAAGAGCTTAGTTTTTATTACCCACGTCAGAAGTTTTAAATCACAATGATTATTCTTCAGGAATAGATTCATATACACAATGATTACCTTAAATGAAGCAAACATGTCACCAATACATTTCCTTGGTCCGCCACTGAAAGGCAAGTAACTTAAATGGTTTAATAAAATTCAAATGAACTCATTATCTAAAAATAAAGATATTTAAGGTCATCACCACCTTAACAACGGAATTTTCAAAGTCCATTATCAGACTTTCATATTCATAAGTTGACAGTCTATGTTTTAAGTAACAAACTAAATAGAGTGCACTAATTTGGAACTTCATTTAAAATCTCAGATGACAATTAGAAAGAAACATTGTAACTATATGATAGTAATTTAAGTGACAAATTCTTATTTTGCCAGGCATGCAAGAGTAAAAATCATTATAGTTTTATCCATGAAATCTTAACTGCTCTTGTATTTATATCAAGCACATAAACCTGCAAAACATTATCTTAATTAAAATATCACCATAGAGATAAAATCAATGCATATACCTTGAACACAAAGCTTAATCTTATTTGTTTTACTTTCTTAATGGAGCTATTACTGAATTTGTTACCGCAAAGGAGTCTGAGGTATAGCAACCAAAACTGACAAGGATTTAAATAATTTATGTGATAGAAAAGGTGTTGTGTGAAATCATAAGTAAAATGCTGTCACCAAATTCAAGAATCTAAACCTTACTTGTATGATTAAATAAGTCAAAGGCTGATATAAAGCGGAGGTAAACAACAACAAATCATTATCAATTAAAAGCAGAGAGAGTTTACCTCCATCCTTCTTTTACACCAGAAAGTCAAGTATAAAGAGAACCAACCAGATTCTCATCAGCATTGTTGCATTATGTCATTGATGACATCAAATAACGTCACTTTTATAACATTATTTATCCTATGTAATTAACCCATTTCATATAATTATTGCAAAGAATTGTTACTTAATCGTTTGTATTTAAGAATTATAGTAATTATGAAGTACTTGGTAAAAGTTAACTAAAAGGCACGCATTCTAGAGCTTAAACAAAGATATTTAAAGATACTGTTCTGACAACCAATACATCGTATCCATCAAGGAAGATACGGCGTATCCGTGCCTACACTTCACTAAAGACCACGAAGGAAACAAGATCAATACATCCAGGGAATCCTATACACCGTATTTAAGTTATAGAATGTGAAGATTCTGGAAGATATCAAACATGGTCCCTACTCTAAGAAACACCCAATACGCTGTATCGACATTTTTCTAGACCTTATAAATAGAAAACTCAAAAACGAGTTTTAAGTGTGCTAAATCATATTTTCGATACCTAAACCATAAAAGTTGATTTTTAGAGGAGAAGAAGAGCAGAAAAGGTCTTGCAACGTAATCAATTCTATAGGAAACAACTTGTAATCTCCTATACTCTTGTAATCGTTTAGTTTTTGGTATCATTTGTTAACTCGGTTAGTTTACCTTGCCTAAATTAATACTCTTGTATTGATTATGACGTTTGAAGGCTAATACCTTCGGGTATTAGCCATTATTATGAAGATCTGAATGTTTGGTTTGTTTATCTTGATAGCTTAATTTATCGTTGATTGCTTGTTTATGTTTTTCAATTTATACTTGTTTACGTGCTTTTGTATGCGACCTATCATTCAACTAGATCTAGTGATACAGACTAAGTAATCTAGATGCCGAGATAGCTCTCTATATAGTGATTTATACATCTAGACCAATAGGATCACAAATAACGACCTAACTTTGCCTTTAGAATGTGAGCTTAGTTGGACCGATAGGTGACCCAGGGATTAACGAGTATGTTCTTGATTAATTGGTAAAGACTTGGTTAGTGGACTACTAGTGTATGAATTGCCTTTAAGCAGTAAGTGGGTAAAGTCTCTATGAGCTAGGGTTTAACAAGATCACCATTGCTTTAATCCCTAAGATAGATTATAATCAGCAAATAAGGATGCTTTATGCGAATGCGTTTAATTGTGACAGAATTCTTCGTATCTAGGTCTTAGGAAGAAGTATCGCCTAAGTCTTAAGAATGGTATGCCACCTCGAGATAAGTAATCATTGCACTAAATAAACAAACCAACGTTCTGATTAGATTAATAATGGTTAATACATTTTTCTTATATTTGGCTCGACCGCTTTTTTATCTTTTGTTAATTTGCTTGCGTGTGTTTTAGTGTCTTAAATTGATTTCAGTCACCACAAAACCCGTGCTAGTCTCTTAGGATGAAAACCCCCTTATCTATTAGATTTAGGATTAACATAGGTTTAGCATAGGTTTAACATAGAATAGAATTAACCTAGTTTAGATAATCAAAATATTAATAAATTAAAAGATTCTTTCTCGCTCTTAGTGGTCGACACCCTACTTACTACAAAACTACCACCGATCGGGTACAATGTCCGTTAAAGTGTTGTTTTTGGTTAAGTCGGCAAAATATAAATTTAAAACTTGAAATCATAAAATTAAAACCACACAACGACACATCATGTTTTTGGCGCCGTTGCCGGGGAGTGAAAATTAATCTTGATTTTTATTTTTATATTTTGGTTTTTAACATTAGATTAGTCTAACCCTTAGGATTAGTGTAATTTAGATTAGTGTATAATTATGTATATTCTGTATATTCTATATATTTGCTTGTATATTTGTATGTCTAATTGTTTGTGTAAATTAATTGTTTTCTAATACACTGTTCTGGTCGATAACTCGATACGGCGTATCCACTTCCATTGGATACGGCGTATCCAAGTTTCTTATCCAATACAGCGTATTCGTTCAAAAGATTAATAAGGCGTATTCAGATCCATTGAATACGGCATATCTATCATATGATACAGAATCAGAATCTGAAATGTTGATTTAATTTTCGTGCTTAATTTTTCCATCTATCTTCAGAGCAAATCCTGCTGATATTTTTACCTTTGTGACAGATCATACTTATCAGAGCTAGTTGATTAAAGAAGATACTACAGGAAGTCATGGCAGAACTGCTTCTAAAAGAATGCATGGAAAAAGCTCAAACTGAATCAAATCTTTCTATTACTAATACCAATGATGATATGAACATTGAACTCAGCAAGGAATTTTTGACGGAGTTACAAAGTAATGCATACCACAAAAAGTTTGACGAAGACATAGTCGACCACATTGCTAAGGTTCTTGAAATACTTGATTTAATTAAAATCCTTAATGTGGACACCGATCGAATACGCGTAAAGGTTTTTCCCCTCTCACTAGCTGATGATACAAAACAATGGTGGATAGATGAGTGATGTTGGGAATTGTATTTGAGTTGATAAGACAAAACAAGAATGAAACATAAGGACTGAATCTAGCATTATGGAATTCTACAAGATGGTGGAGTTTATTCTATAAAAGATAAAAGATTCCAAAAGATATGATTCTTGAATGATAAAGGGGGGGGGGGGGGGATTGATTTATTAAAGAATTAAAAGATTTAGTTTCCTTTTACAATTATGTTTTCCTTTGTAAATCTAGATGGAATCTACTATATAAAGAGATCCCTAGATATAGTTTTTTGGGTGTCAAAGATGTAAACACCAAGAAAAGTGTGTGTGTGTTCTAGGCATTAAGTTCTCTAAGGAGACGTCTAGGGTTTAGTTGGTTTAGCCTCAAGGTAATCAAGGTTTTCCTTGATCACTGTTACAGTTTATTCATGTAACCGTATTGTTCTGATTAAATAAAATTTGGGGCTGTGGTGAATGTTTAGTAAAACCTTTTTATGATAATACTGATTCTATGTTTGAATATTCCGCCTATGTTATCATTATCCTAGATTAGTTCTTAACAAACTAGAGCTATAACGATCGTATAGGTTTCCACAAGTGAGATGGTAAAATCACCGCCTGAGGAATACTTGTTGGAAGATTCTTCTGCAAATACTTCCCCTATCACGTAATGGAAAGAATTATGTCGTAAACAGTAACAATGCAGACGACCTGGCTACTATGAATTAATGGCATGGCTAGATTCGAGGCATGATGATATGAGAGTTGATCGAAAGACCGCGTTATGTCATTATTGGATTTATGGATGGGGAAATAATGAATCTTCTGATGACATCGTATCAAGCGACGATGAATGGGAGGAATATGAATATGGAAACCCTTCTGACACTACTACTAAATCGTTCTTTAAGCCTTATATGAAAACACAAGAAAAGAACAATATTAAAGAGAAGATGAACGAAGCTAGACTAAGCGCAAATACAACAATACATCCAATTCTAATGATGAGCAACCTAACAAAAGGGTGTGCAAAGCAGAAAACTTTGAAGTGATAAAATATTCACTTGGACCCAACGAAGAATACATTGCTATAAGAAGATGTGAATATGATACTTGGGAAAGAAACGAAGATAGTATGTCCAAAATCTACCAAGAAATTTTCAGAAAAAAGAAAACGGATGAAAGGTAACGCGCACTGAATGAAGGAAGCTGAAGACAAGTCTAACTTAAAGACTTCGCTATAAAGAAAAGTGCTTCCTGGGAGACAACCCGGATGGTTGTCTATTTTTATTGAATCCGTCTTCCTAAACATCAATACGGCGTATCCGCTCCAAACCATACGGCGTATTGAATGTCTGGACGTTATCAGTCCTTTATTTTTGTGCACTTTAAACATTATTGTCAGTTCTTATTGATCCCAAACCTAGATCGATTCCTTAGGTTGTCTAAGGTTAAATTACCTTGGATAAATCCAAAATAACTTGTTGTAGAAACTTTGTATGTATATTAAAGTGTATGCGGAATCTACACCTTAATACCAAGAAGTATTATGAAAAAAACAGTAATCTTGAACAAACAAAGATATAACCAAACGCTCCAATATTATTAGATCAATAATAGGAGTACTCTTAACTTAGTACTAGGGTTTACAACCTTGAAGCTTTTCTTAATCGACTTTGACAACTATGAAGACTTATATGCAAAACTGATATCCCAACTAATACCCTAGAGCCTCCTTTTATAGACTAAGGAGTCCTAGTCGGCTTACAATACATTCCTAAGATATCTTAGTCTTTTCTAAACATAAATGTAATCTTTTAAATAATACAGTATGATATTCTTGTACATAAATATCTTAATACTTATCTTCACAAGTATTCTTATTCTCCAAACAATCTTTATCTCATTAATTCGTCTTTATCCTCTTGACAGTAGAAAGTCTTCAAACAGTTGTAATCCTTTCACCAACAGCACTGATAAACATAAGCAGTAGTAACATTAGTACTAGCAGTACTAATATATACTAATAGTAGTAACTTGTACTAGCAGTCTTAACATTTACTACTAGCAGCACTAACTACTTAGCTTATATGTTAGTCTTCAACACTGAGTAGTCTTAACTTCAACTAACAGCAGTAACTTTATGCTATCAGTACTAAACTATACTAACAGTAGTAACTAGCAGTGGTAACATTATACTACCAGTACTAACCACTTAGCATAATTTCCATTATGTACTTGAGCAGCAGTAACTTCTAATAATCCATGAAGTCTTTTAAGACCCAACATTATGCTTGAATTTTTTTTAAATTGGAGCATAATTTAAGCATTTTAATGTGAAAAATAGGACAAGTAAACATTCTAATTCCATCCTCCCATTGAATTATACAACGTCCTCGTTGTATATATAAAACATTAAATACGGGAATTTAAAAAGAATTTGAATGAGAAACTCCC